>WNWK01020212.1:0-36273 GCA_009830355.1 Cherax destructor | reverse complement strand
GTATTCCATAAGCGCCCGAATTATGGCAGGCAAAATACTTCTGCATTGGATGGGAGATAGCCCCCACCAGCACTTCAATACACACAGTGTTTATCCGCCTCCGGACGTGCGCCATATTGAAACTAAAGGTTGTGGCCACTGTCCACCAGAGACCCTGCCAGCACACCTGCTCACGACCAGTAACTGGTTGATCAGGCCCTGATCAACCATGAGGCCTGGTCACAACCGGCCGGGGGCGTTGACACCAAAACCCTCTCCAGGTATCCACAGCGGGGCAGGAGAGCAGCAACGTAGGCACCAACAACAATAATGGTGTGACTAACAGGTCGGGCAGCGAATCCTCAGGAACTAGGCCCCAAAAGGGTTAACAATTGTACATTTGGTTTATATCTACAGTTCCTTATCTGTTAAAGCAATTTTAGGAAATTTGCTTAGTATAACGGGTATCTTATTTTAGAACGAAAGGAGGTGAAGCAGCTGAAATTTATGGGATCATGACAGAAATGTTAAAAGCAGGTGGGGATATAGTTTGGGAGTGGTTGGTGCTTCTGTTTAATAAATATATGAAAGAGGGGAAGGTGTCTAGGGACTGGCAGAGAGCATGCATAGTTCCTTTATATAAAGAGAAGGGAAAAGAGTGTAAAAGATATAGGGTAATAAGTCTACTGAGTATGGCAGGTAAAGTGTATGATAGGGTTATTACTGAAAGAATTAGAGGTAAGACAGCAGGATCACAGATGAACAAGAAGGCTTTAAAATGGGTAGGGATGTGAGATCAAGTGTTTACATTGAAGCATATATGTGAACAATATTTAGACAAAAGTAGGGAAGTTTTCGTTGCTTTTATGGATTTAGAAACAGCATTTGACAGGGTGGATAGTGGAGCAATATGGCAGTTGTTGAAAATGTATATTAGTTACTAAATGCTGTAAAGAGGATTTATGAAGATAGTGAGGCTTAGGTTAGAGAGTACAGGAGAGAAGGAGATTACTTTCAAGTAAAGTAGGCTTTAGATAGGGATGCGTGATGTTTACTTTGTTGTTTAACATATTTATAGATGGGGTTGAAAAACAGTAAATGTTAGGGTGTTGGGGAGAGGGCTATACCTGGAGGGTGTTTCGGGAGGCGTTGACCCCCCGCGCGGCCCGGTCCATGACCAGGTCTCGTGGTGGATCAGGGCCTGATCAACCAGGCTGTTACTGCTGGTCGCACGCAAACCGACGTACAAACCACAGTTCGGCTGGTTAGGAACTGCCTTTAGATGCCTGTCCAGCTCCTCGAAGACAGCCGGGGGTCTATTGGTAACCCCCCTTTGTATGCTGGGAGACAGTTGAACAATGTTGGGCCTCTGACATTAACTGTGTTGTCTCTTAGCATACTCAAGGCACCCTGCTATTCATTAGGGATGTTGTACTGCCTGCCGTAGTTGCCATAGGGAGTGATTTCCGTGTGTAGATTTGGGACAGGTCCCTCCAAGATTTTCCAAGTGTATATCATGTATCTTTCTCGTCTGCGTTCCAAGGAGTACAGGTCAAGGGGCTTAACCGTTCCCAGTAATTTAGGTGCTTTACGGTACTTATATGTGCAGTAAAAGTTCTCTGTACATTCTCCAGGTCTGCAATTTCGCCTGCCTTGCAAGGGGCCGTTAGTGTACAGCAATATTCCAGCCTAGAGAGAACAAGTGATTTGAAGAGAATCATCATTGGCTTGGCGTCCATAGTTTTGAATGTTCTCATTATCCATCTTATCATTTTCCCAGGGGTGTGGTACATTGTTGTAATGATTGACAGTGAGATTCTCTGACATTACTACTCCCAGGTCCTTCACATTAGTTTTCGTTCTACTGTGTGGTTGGAATTTGTTTTATACTCTGATACAGTTTTTATTTCCTCGAGTTTCCATAGCGGAGCAACTGGAATTACTTCATTGAACTTCATATTGTTTTCGACTCACATTTGCATTGTCCTCGATGGATGACTGTCATGCAAATTCTGGTAACATCAGCAAAGGGGGACACGGTGCTGTGGCTTACATCTCTGTTTATGTCAGAAATGAGGATGAGGAATAGAGCGGGAGCGAGTACTGTGCCTTGTGGAACAGAGCGGGAGCGAGTACTGTGCCTTGTGGAACAGAGCGGGAGCGAGTACTGTGCCTTGTGGAACAGAGCGGGAGCGAGTACTGTGCCTTGTGGAACAGGCGGGGGCGAGTACTGTGCCGTGTGGAACAGGATGGGAGCGAGTATTGTGCCGGGGGAACAGGATGGGAGCGAGTACTGTGTCGTGTGGAACAGGATGGGCGAGTACTTGCCTTGTGGACAGGATGGGAGCGAGTACTGTGCCGTGTGGAACAGGATGGGAGCGAGTACTGTGCCGTGTGGAACAGGATGGGAGCGAAATACTGTGCCTTGTGGAACAGGATGGGGAGCGAGTACTGTGCCGTGTGGAACAGGATGGGAGCGAGTACTTTTGCCTTGTGGAACAGGATGGGAGGAGTACTGTGCCTTGTGGAACAGGATGGGAGCGAGTACTGTGCCGTGTGGGGAAAAGGATGGGAGCGAGTATTTTGCCTTTTGGAACAGGATGGGAGCGAGTACTGTGCCTGTGGAACAGGATGGGAGCGAGTACTGTGCCTTGTGGAACAGGATGGGAGCAGTACTGTGCCTGTGGAACAGGATGGGGGGAGCTGGGAGTACTGTGCCGTATGGAACAGGATGGGAGCGAGTAATGTCCTTTGGAACAGGATGGGAGCGAGTACTGTGCCGTGTGTTATTACGCCACGATTGCACTTGTCAAAGGCTTTCGCAAAGTCTGTGTATACTCCATCTGCATTTTGATTGTCCTCCATTGTATCCAAGACCATGTCGTAATGATACAATAGCTGTGAGAGGCAGGAGCAACCTGCTCTAAACCCATGCTGCCCTGGGATTAAATTATGCGGAATCAAATACAAAATGGGAGTTGACACAGTTACTTTTTGCCGATGATACTGTGCTTTTAGGAGATTCTGAAGAGAGGTTGCAAAGGTTAGTGGATGAGTTTGGGAGGGTGTGTAAAGGAAGAAAGATGAAAGTGAACACAGATAAGAGTAAGGTGATGAGGGTATCAAACGAATTAGGAAAGAAAAAAATGGATATCACATTGGAGAAAGGGAGTATGGAAGAAGTGAATGTGTTCAAATATTTGGGAGTCGACTTGTCGGCGGATGGGTTTACCTGGAGTTTACCTGGAGAGGGTTTCGGGGGTTAACGCCCTCGCGGCTCGGTCTGAGATCAGGCCTCATGGTGGATCAGGGTCTGTTCAACCAGGCTGTTACTGCTGGCAGCACGCAAACTGACGTACGAACCACAGCCCGGTTAGGTAAGTAAGTTTATTCAGGTATACACAAATACAGTTATATAGATTATCAAACATAGCAGCATAAGTGTAGAGAACCCAGGATAACCCAAAAAAGTGAGACAGAGTGACTTATTTCCATTGGGGTCCTTTATGAAGGACTAGGTAAACCATAGAATTGATGAAGGAAAAAGATGGGTGGTGCATTGAGGTATCTGTGGAGACAAAAAACGTTATCCATGGAGGCAAAGAAGGGAATGTACTAAAGTATAGTGGTACCAACACTCTTATATGGGTGTGAAACCTGGGTTGTAAATGCAGCAGCGAAGAGGCAGCATTACTAAGTGTACTGTATGTACACCTTAGTGTACATACAGTTGTACAAGAATGGTATACAATACAGACAAGATGAAAGTTAAGACACATGTGCAACATCTGGGATCTTTATTGTAGACGTTTTGCCATCCAGTGGCTTTATCAATACAGATTCTAGAACATAACTTTAAGACAATAGAACTATATACACAAGATTAGGTAATCAGTCCCTCGTTCTTGGAGTTGCTGTGAAGAACACCGTAGCTGTGGAGGTTCTGCAGCACAGACTTGTTGTTGTTGTTGTTGTAGGTTCGCCGGTACATCCGGCCCGGGTCTTCTCCAAATGGTGACCCGGCAAGGAAGCTAGCGCTTATATAGGCGTCAGGTGGATAAGGATGGGTAGCAGACGAGGGCATAGTCACTGGTAGGCGGGATTCCCCAGTGGAAGTAGGTCATACCCAAAGGGATGGGTTAGTTGTAACATCATGGAATCTTGGTTCAGAGGACATTTACATGACCTCCTTCACGTTAGTTAGTTTTTAGTTTAATATCTTTATTATGCACCCCATACCCATCCTATGGGCGGTAGTCAAAAGATTACAGAGGTACATAATGGGTCCAGGGACTGGACCCCAAAGTTATGATAGCTGAGCAAGTTACAAAGGTAATAAACTCCAAGTAGATCTGGTCACAATCATGGCAAGTTACAAAGTTAATGAACCATCTACATTTCTATACATGGTTACAATCATGAACAAATTACAAAATAATGATCCATCCCTTGGGTATGACCTACTTCCACTGGGGAATCCCGCCTACCAGTGACTATGCCCTCGTCTGCTACCCGTCCTTTCTACCTGACGCCAGTATAAGCGCCAGCTTCCTTGTCTGTGCTCCAGAACCTCCACGACTACGGTGTTCTTCACAGCAACTCCAAGAACGAGGGACTGATTACCTCATCTTTTGTATATAGTTCTACTGTCTTGAAGTTATGTTCTAGAATCTGTATTGATAAAGCCACTGGATGACAAAACGTCTACAATAAAGATACCAGATGTTCCACATGTACATACAGTTGCACCTCTCTATGTATATTCAGAGATGTATGCCTCTTAGTACATATAAATCGAGATATACACCTCTTAATTAATATACAGAGATGCACACCTCTCAGTGTATAACTACCCCACATACAACCATCGGTATATGTACATTGTACACTGATATGTACCTGCTGGTGTATATACAATGAAGTGCACACATCTAAATAGCGTATACCCTCGAAGTTAACTAAAGAGGTGAAAACTTACGTAGAGAAGAATAAATGTGCACGCAGCAGACCAGGCTGAGATAGCCAGGCACGCGAGACTCTGTACTCCCAGCAGGTAGAACCCTCCACCTGTACAACACATAAATCCTCTCTTACCATCATCATCACACCATTATCATTATAGACACTACTATCATAACACCATTATCATAAGACACTCATTATTACAACCGCCAATTACAATCATCACTACTAGAAGCATTATCATAGCATGTTACTATTATTTGTTGCTGTTGTTATTGCTAGTACTTATGAGTGTACTCTGGTACAACACCATACGAGACTCACCTCGGAAAAGGCCAGCCTTGCCCTTGGTTATGCCCAACAAGTTGTCTGCCTTAACGAAGAGTCCGATGGCCAACATGGCCCACAGCCCGCATAAACCTACAATGTCAAAAAAAAAAAAAAATAATGATAAGGAAAGACTACACAAGAAATTTAAGTTAGCTTATCCTGAGTTCTATCCTCGTGTGATAACCTGATGTTCACGATATCAAAAGCACGTCATTGTAGTAACTGTTAAGAGATTCCCAATTCAATACACGACCATATCCAAATATCCAAAAATAAAACTGAATATAAAAGCTTGACACGGGCACAAAAGAAGTTATATATATATATATATATATATATATATATATATATATATATATATATATATATATATATATATTATACTATATATATATATATAATATATATATATATATATATATATATATATATATATATATATATATATACATATATATATATATATATATATATATATATATATATACATATATATATATATATATATATATATATATATATATATATATATATATATATATATATATATATATATATATATATATATATATATATATATATATATATATATATATATATATATATATATATATATATATATATATATATATATATATATATATATATATGTATAAAACCGTCAAAGTGGGATGTTTGAATGTGCGTGGTTGTTGTTTACCTGGACTTTACCTGGAGAGAGTTCCGGGGGTCAACGCCCCCGCGGCCCGGTCTGTGACCAGGCCTCCTGGTGGATCATGGCCTGATCAACCAGGCTGTTACTGCTGGCCGCACGCAGTCCAACGTACGAACTACAGCCTGGCTGGTCAGGTACCGACTTTACGTGCCTGTCCAGTGCCTGCTTGAAGACATCCAGGGGTCTATTGGTAATCCCCCTTATGTATGCTGGGAGGCAGTTGAACAGTCTTGTGCCCCTGACACTTTTTGGTGTTATCTCTCAACGTGCTAGTGGCACCCCTGCTTTTCATTGGGGGATGTTACATCGTCTGCCGAGTCTTTTGCTTTCGTAGGGAGTGACTCTCGTGTGCAAGTTTGGTACTAATCCCTCGAGAATTTTCCAAGTGTATATAATAATGTATCTCTCCCTCCAACTCCACAAAGAGGGCAGTAAAGCAATAGCAAAGAACTACAGACCAATAGCGCTAACGTCTCATACCATAACAATCTTTGAAAGGATTCTAAGAAGCAAGATCGCCACTCATCTAGATACCCATCAATTACACAACCCAGGGCAGCATGGGTTTAAAGCAGGTCGCTCCCGTCTGTCCCAATTACTGGACCACAACGACAAGGTCCTGGATGCTCTAGAAGACAAACAGAATGCATATATTATAAACACAGACTTTGCAAAAGCCTTTGACAAGTGTGACCATGGTGTAATAGTAGACAAAATGCGTGATAAAGGAATAACAGGAAAAGTTTGTAGATAGATCTATAATTTCCTAACAAGCAGAACTCAAAGAGTAGTAGTCAACAGCGAAAGGTCTGAGGCGGCTACAGTGAAAAGCTCTGTTCCACAACGCACAGTACTCGCTCCCATCCTGTTCCTCATCCTCATATCAGACATTGACAGGGATATAAGCCACAGTGCTGTGTCTTCCTTTGCAGATGACACCCGAATCTGCATGACAGTGTTCACCGTTGAAGACACTGCAAGACTCCAAGCAGACATCAATCAAATCTTTAAATGGGCTGCAGAAAACAATATGAAGTTCAATGATGAGAAATTTCAATTACTCAGATATGGAAAACGTGAGGAAATTAAAATCTCATCGGAGTACAAAACTAATTCCAACCACACAATAGAGCAAAAAACTAATGTCAAAGACCTGGGAGTGATCATGTCAGAGGATCTCACCTTCAAGGACCATAACACCGTAGCAATCGCATCTGCTAGAAAAATGACAGGATGGATAATGAGAACCTTCAAAACCAGGGATGCAAAGCCCATGTTGACACTTTTCAGGTCGCTTGTTCTATCTAGGCTGGAATATTGCTGCACACTAACTGCACCTTTCAAGGCAGGTGAAATTGCTGACCTAGAAAATGTACAGAGAACCTTCACGGCACGCACCTTCCTGCCAAAAGTTTCTTATATCTCACCCTAACTTTCTCCTCCCTTATTTTATACACTTTCACCTCACTCTTACTTGCTGTTGCCATTTTCTTTATGTCCCATCTACCTCTTACTCTAACTGTAGCTACAACTAAATAATGATCCTAGATATCCGTTGCCCCTCTATAAACATGTACATCCTGAAGCCTACCCATCAACCTTTTATCCACCAATACATAATCTAACAAACTACTTTCATCATGTGCTACATCATACCTTGTATACTTATTTATCCTCTTTTTCATAAATTATGTATTACTTATTACCAGAGCTCTTTCTACACATAGCTCAATTAAAGGTTCCCCATTTTCACTTACCCCTGACACCCCAAATTTACCTACTACTCCCTCTACAACATTTTTTACCCACTTTAGCATTGAGATCCCCAACCACAATTACTCTCTCACTTGGTTCAAAACTCCCCACACACTCACTCAACATTTCCCAAAATCTCTCTCTCTCTCCTCTACACTTCTCTCTTCTCCAGGTGCATAAACACTTACTACCTGGAGTATTCCTGGACAGAGTTGTAGGGGTCAACGCCCCTGCGGCCCGGTCTGTGACCAGGCCTCATGTTGGATCAGAGCCTGATCAACCAGGCTGTTACTGCTGGCCGCACGCAGTCCAACGTACGAACCACAGCCTGGCTGGTCAGGTACAGACTTTAGGTGCCTGTCCAGTGCCTGCTTGAAGACAGCCAGGGGTTTGTTGGTGATCCCCCTGATGTATGCTGGGAGGCAGTTGAACAGTCTTGGGCCCCTGACACTTATTGTGTTGTCTCTCAACGTGCTAGTGGCACCCCTGCTTTTCATTGGGGGGATGTTACATCGTCTGCCGAGTCTTTTGCTTTCGTAGGGAGTGACTCTCGTGTGCAAGTTTGGTACTAATCCCTCGAGAATTTTTCAAGTGTATATAATAATGTATCTCTCCCTCCTGCGTTCTAGGGAGGGGGTTGAAGAGGGTTGGGATTGTTTTAAAATGGCAGTATTAGAATGTGGGGCAGAAGTTTGTGGCTATAGGAGGGTGGGTGCAATAGGAAAGAGGAGTGAGTGGTGGGATGATGAAGTAAAGGGTGTGATAAAAGAGAAAAAGGTAGCTTATGAGAGGTTTTTACAACACAGAAGTGTAGTAAGAAGAGCAGAGTATATGGAAAGTAAAAGAAAGGTGAAGAGAGTGGTGAGAGAGTGCAAAAGGAGAGCAGATGAAAGAGTGGGAGAGGCACTGTCAAGAAATTTTGCGGAAAATAAGAAAAAGTTTTGGAGTGAGATAAACAAGTTAAGAAAGCCTAGGGAACGAATGGATTTGTCAGTTAAAAACAGAGTAGGGGAGTTAGTAGATGGGGAGCTGGAGGTATTGGGTAGATGGCGGGAATATTTTGAGGAACTTTTAAATGTCGATGAAGAAAGGGAGGAACTGACGGGATCATGACAGAAATGTTAAAAGCAGGGGGGAGATATTGTGTTGGAGTGGTTTGTATTTTTGTTTAATAAATGTATGAAAGAGGGGAAGGTACCTAAGGATTGGCAGAGAGTATGTATAGTTCCTTTATATAAAGGGAAGGGTGACAAAAGAGATTGTAAAAATTATGTAAAAACTCAATGCATATAAAAGGCACGAAAATTTGGAATTCATTACCTGTCATTGCCAAAGAAACCCTACCTGTACCCCAATTCAAAACGATGCTAAAAAACCACCTTCTCACCAAAAGCTAATTGCTCAATATCAAACATTCCCAACAAAGTAGAAAAATCACTTAATGTAAAAACCTGACTAATCAATTGAATGTAAAACCTGTTATGAATAATACATACTAAGCTAACTATTTCCACAACATTTACATTATAATGACCACGTAAACTGTAACTGCAATGCAATTAATTGTTTTAAATTATCTCACTCAATTAGTTGCATTGCTACAATTAATTGACATGTTCAACTTATATTCAAACTTTATAACTTAGATACGCAATTATACTTATTATATAAATTATCCACCATAACTTTTTACCATGTAGTCTAGAATTAAGTAGACCTAAGAATGCCCGCAATGCACAGCATATTAGGGGCTTTTGGCATGTACATCTCATTAATAACTATGTAATAACTATGTATAACTATGTCTACCATGTATCACTGTACCATGTCTCAAAGTATTATTATTATTATAATGTTTTCAGATACTATTTGGGAGTTGATGGGTTTATGAAGGATGAGGTTAACCATAGAATTGATGAAAGAAAAAAGGTTAGTGGTATGTTGAGGTATCTGTGGAGACAAAAAAAAATGTTATCCATGGAGGCAAAGAAGGGAATGTAGGAAAGTATAGTGGTACCAACACTCTTATATGGGTGTGAAACTTTGGTTGTTAATGCTGCAGTGAGGAGGAGGCTGGAGGCAGTGGAGATGTCCTGTCTAAGGGCAACGTGTGGTGTAAATATTATGCAGAGAATTCGGAGTGTGGAAATTAGGAGAATGTGTGGAGTTACTAAAAGTATTAGTCAAGAGGGCTGAAGAGGGGTTGTTGAGGTGGTTTGGTCATTTAGAGAGAATGGATCAAAGTAGAATGACTTGGAGAGCGTGTAAATATGTAGGGGAAGGAAGGAGGGGTAGGGGTCGTCCTCGAAAAGGTTGGAGGGAGGGGGTAAAGGTTTTGTGGGCGAGGGGCTTGGACTTCCAGCAAGCGTGTGTAAGCGTGTTAGGAGTGAATGGAGACGAATGGTTTTTGGGACCTGACGAGCTGTTGGAGTGTGAGCAGGATAATATTTAGTGAAGGGATTCAGGGAAACCGGTTATTGATTTAGCCGGACTTGAGTCCTGGAAATGGGAAGTACAATGCCTGCACTTTAAAGGAGGGGTCTGGGATAGTGACATTTTGGAGGGACTATTCTAAACTGTAGTATCTGAGAGCGCCTCTACAAAGACAGTGATTATGTATGAGTGAGGTGAAAATGTTGAATGATGATGAAAGTATTTTCTTTTTGGGGATTTTCTTTCTTTTTGGGTCACCCTGCCTCGGTGGGAGACGGCCGACTTGTTGAAAAATAAAAAAAAGATAGGTTGATACCGTGGACGGAGGTGGCGCCGACGGGGTCATCAATATGCAGCTTATCGAAGAGTGGCATGGCCATCACAGCGATGAGACCTCCAACTATACCGACGAAGAGAGCTTCCCAGGTGGTGAAGAGAGCACAACCAGCTGTGGGGAGACACTCATATGAAACACACCTGGACATTCCCACTGCTCAAGACCTACCGTGCTAGGGACCTACCATGCTAGGGACCTACTGTGCTAGGGACCTACCGTGCTAGGGACCCACCGTGCTAGGGACCCACTGTGCTAGGGACCTACCATGCTAGGGACCTACCGTGCTAGGGACCTACCGTGCTAGGGACCCACCGTGCTAGGGACCCACTGTGCTAGGGAACTACCATGCTAGGGACCTACCGTGCTAGGGACCTACCGTGCTAGGGACCCACCGTGCTAGGGACCCACTGTGCTAGGGACCTACCATGCTAGGGACCTACCGTGCTAGGGACCCACTGTGCTAGAGACCTACCATGCTAGGAACCCACCGTGTTAGGTACCTACTGTGCTAGGGACCTACCGTGCTAGGGACCCACTGTGCTAGAGACCTACCATGCTAGGAACCCACCGTGTTAGGTACCTACTGTGCTAGGGACCTACCATGCTAGGGACCCACCGTGCTAAGGACCTTCTCTAGTAAGCAAGTAAGTAAGTTTATTCAGGTATACAAAAATACAGTTACATAGGTTATCATACATAGCAGCATATGTGTAGAGAACCCAGGATAACCCAAAAAAGTCAGACAGAGTGACTTATTTCCATTGGGGACCTTTTAATACCTTATTATTATACTGTAAAGGAGATTATATCTTATTATTATACTATAAAGGATATAATATCTTATTATTATTATAATACTATATAGGAGATAATATCTTATTAATATACTATAAAGGAGATATACTAGGAATAAGGTAAAATGACTTCGTATTTATATTTACATGTGTGTTAGCTAAAAAAAATAATTCTCCTCTCTTTGAAATTGAAATTGAAATGTTTATTTCTTTGCAAAGTTTACAATGTGTGGTTTACAATGTGTGGTTTACAATGTGTGGTTTACAATGTGTGGTTTATGATGTGTGGTTTACAATGTGGGGTTTACAATGTGTGGTTTACATTGTGTGGTTTACAATGTGTGGTTTACAATGTGGGGTTTAGAATGTGGGGTTTACAATGTGTAGTTTACAATGTGTGGTTTACATTGTGTGGTTTACAATGTGTGGTTTACAATGTTGGGTTTACAATGTGGGGTTTACAATGTGGGGTTTACAATGTGTAGTTTATGATGTGTGGTTTACAATGTGTGGTTTACAATGTGTGGTTTACAATGTGTGGTTTACATTGTGTGGTTTACAATGTGTGGTTTAGAATGTGGGGTTTAGAATGTGTGGTTTACAATGTGCTGTTTACAATGTGCGGTTTACAATGTGGGGTTTACAATGTGGGGTTTACAATTTGTGGTTTACAATGTGTGGTTTACAATGTGTGGTTTACAATGTGCGGTTTACAATGTGTGGTTTACAATGTGTGGTTTACAATGTATGGTTTACAATGTGTGGTTTACAATGTGTGGTTTACAATGTGTGGTTTACAATGTGTGGTTTACAATGTGTGGTTTACATGTTATAAAATATTAATTACAAAGAAGCCACTAGCATGCCTAGGCATTTCTGGCAGACTAATACTAATTCTTACTCTATATTGACAGGTTATGGAGCATATTAAAGTTAGGTAACTGCAGTGATTAATTAGATTTACAATAGTGACAAAACATATAAGAATATAACAATTTGTAAATTTAGTAATGAGAATGGTTTTGTCTTGGCATGATACACAGTTTCTATTAAAGCTCCTATATTGGAGTATCTCAGGAAAACTTAGGACTAACTTAAGATTTATTAGGCAATAGCTATATATTAGGAATTTTATGTTTACAGTCATTTGGGTGAGTGTAAGTGTAAATTAGGGGGAATCACAGATACCGAGAGTAAGTCTATTTTGTTTTGGATGTGTTCATGATACGAATAAGAGAATAGAAGGTTTTCATGTAGTTAGCTGATGGTGGGGTGTGTTAGGGAGATAAGATGTTTTTTAATGGTAGTTTTGAAAATGGTGGTTGAGTCTGCAGTGCTAGAGTTTTCAGGCAGGGAGTTCCAGATTTCAGGCCCTTTTATGTACATTGAATTTTTGTATAGATTTAGCCGGACACGGCACCTTTTGGCTCTCTTCTTGAACTGGCTGATGCTATGACTGGCTTTGACATGTGCAGGCAGTCTGTTCCATTCCTTTATTGCTGTACAATAAAAGGTGTTTGAAGCCTGGCCACTGACTGTGTTAACTACAAAGTTGTGCTCTCTCCCCCTAGTACTATGACTGCTTTGGTTCCCAGCCTTGACAAAATTGGCAGCAAGATATTCTGGACACTGTTTGTGAGCAATTTTATAAACTTGATTTAATTTAAGTTGTTTTACTCTGTCTTCAATATTCAGCATATCCAATTGTTGTAATTCATCCTGGCCTACATGCTCTCTTGGGCCCAGGTCCAGGATGAATCTTACCATTTTGTTCTGGGTGATTTGCAGTTTATCTTTCAGTTTTTTTTGTCAAGGCAGAGTACCATGAAGAGCAAGCGTAGTCCATATGACATTGTATAAGGGCTAGACATAGGGTCCTGCGAGCCTCAGTAGGTAGACACTGTGCTTGTCTGTAGAGGAACTTCAGTCTGGCATTCGCTTTCTTTACTACATTGTTCCCTATCAATTCTCCTGACATGCATGGGTCAAAGGGGATTCCAAGATATTTTTCTGAGGAAACTGAAGTGATGGGTTCCCCATTACACCGGACATTAAAATTATTTACCCTTCTCAGTTTATATTTCGTGCCAAAGAGTATGGCTTCCGTTTTCCCGAGGTGTAACGATAGTTTGTTGTCTACTAACCATTTGCTGCAGGACTCCAGTTCCAGTGTTATTACATTAGCTATATCTTGTGGGTCTTTACCTGACACTAACAGAGCACTGTCATCTGCATACAATAGGAGTTTGCACTTGACACTGATGGGCATGTCAATTACATAACACAGGAATAATAAAGGACCCAGAATACTACCTTGGGGAACTCCACATGCTATCAGCGGTGGTTCTGATTCCGTTTTGTTGATTTTGACAATTTGTTTCCTGTTGCTAAGATAGGACTTAAACCAGTCTGTGGAACCTATGCCGATAGCTTGAAGTTTCTTACATAATATATTGTGGTTGACAGTATCGAAGGCCTTTTGCAAGTCTAAAGTTACCATTCCTATGAGGTTCCCTATCGATATTTCAGTTCTCATGTAATCCATCAGATTAATTAGGGAGGTGTCGGTTGAGTAAGAGCTCCTAAAGCCTGATTGGTAACTATGAAGAATGTTGTTGTCATTAAGATACTTAACTACTTGACAGTACACCGCCCTCTCTAGAATTTTGGATATTACACTGAGTATACTAACAGGCCTATAGTTGCTGACATCAGACCTACTATTTTTCTTGAAGATAGGAATAACTCTGGCCTCCTTGAACCCCTCTGGTACTGTATTAGTGGTGATGGACAAATTTATTATGTGAGCAATGGGGATTGCCAGTTCAGAGGCACCATCTTTTAGGAACTTAGACGGGATGTTATCTGGGCCGGTGCTCTTAATTGGGTTTAACCTGCTTAGTTCTTTTTGCACGAAGTCATGAGATACACTTACTAGTAGACAACTGTTTGGGGTTACTCCTTTATTGGTATAGTATGTTTTAAACTTATCAGAGTCTGTGTTAAAGGTATTTGATGCAGCTGGTAGTTTACTTACTAGTGTTAATGCGACAGGTAAACTCCAGGTATGAATTAAAACAATTTGCCACTTTAGTTGTTTTGTGGTATATTAATGCGACAGGTAAACTCCAGGTATGAATTAAAACAATTTGCCACTTTAGTTGTTTTGTGGTATACCTCGTTATCGATATTTAGTATTATGTTAGATCTATCTACGGGTTTATGGATATACCCCAACTGTTTTATTTGTTGCCAGAGCTTTCTAGGTTTATTCTTGTACTCTTCGATTTTTGAGCAATAGGTCCTTGCCTTTGCTCAAATATGCTGAAAGTCATATAAAGAGCAAATATATGTACAGTCATTTTTCGGAAGGATTGATGCGTTGGTTATAAGGTCTTTGTGTCATGTCAGTAATATGTATACACTTGTGTAGTGTATTAGAATTCATCTTAGCTTTATATAGCTGGTCCCTTTGTGTGTGACGTCATAGGCCGCACATCTGTGTGCTCAGACACAGGCCTCTCGCCCATTCCTAGGCAGACCCAAGGCTGGATCGGATGTACTGGGGTACCTCTCCCTCTCACGTAATATACCTACTTCACCATCCATCCGTGAGTTTACTTCAACCATATTTGCTCTCCCAATACCCACACGACAAGTGGTAGCAGCAGTGGGCCCGTAATTCCTATCGATTACGGTGTTACAGGGAGATAGAATTCAACAAGCCAGCAGACATCCTGTGTGCCTCCAGAGACCACGCTACTAGCTATCTACACCCTAAGCAAGGATTTGTCAGCCTGTCTACAATATCTCCTGGTCAGCTAAGTGCCTCATCTGCTATTTGTTAAAACCTACGAGGGGTAGACCCGGGTTTTGAAAATTTGACAAGATAACCCAGTTTGTGAGGGGAGAGTGCCCTATGTCCAAGCCACCCATCCAGTTACATCAGCCTAAGCTTAAGCCAGTGTACTAACCCTGCTGAGCTAATTGTATCAAGATTCCAAGCCAGTCAACCGGTGTAAAAGGTCTAAAGTAACTCAGCAAGCCAAGCCAACCCAGCTGAGAAGTAAGCCACGTGAGTCCACGCATTCATATCGTCCTTGTACTCCAGTGTATCGCTGTTCTGAGTGATAATACCATCCCTGTGGTATTCTGGGTTGTTCAAAGCCACCCTGGCTCTAGATTCGCGTGGGAGCAAGCCAGAAAGCGTGGGACCTCGTGAGTCAGCCGCGTGGGACCACTTCAGCCCACCCACGCAAACAGACCCCGCCATCAACCACGTGAGCAGTCACCTACCCACACAAAGCATCAAGTGTGGATAATTTCACCCTTAACTGGGTCCTGCAAGCAGTTTATTGGCTACGAATCGGGTCGAGCGTCCTGAGTTTTCTTCGTAGCTGTTGTGCCAATGATATAAAGCCTAGATTCGTAGTTCATCATTTATGCACAAATTCCTAAAGATTCTTCCGAGGACCAGACGAAAACAACCTCCACTATAACCATCACTCCACGTTTCAGTCACCGTTAATAGTTCTACAGCCTAGAGACAATTACTGAGTTGTTGTTTTTATTTTTCAGATAATCTAGAGACAATTGCGAGTGTGAGACATTTTGCTAATTATCGTGAACTTTGAGTTATCCTGAGATTGTGATTTTAACCTAGACAGTGTTATGTGTTAAACTAAATACTTGCATTAATTATTTTTTTATAATTTAACTAGTATCGTCTCTGATTAATTATTGTGTCATATTTTATGTGATTTGTGTTGTGTTTACCACATATGCAATAAGTATAGTTTTTGTTATTATTGTTGTGTTCCAACATTCTGCCAAGTAGTTTTTTAAAAGAATTAATTTTTTTTCTCCAGTATTGTCCCTGTGTTTTTCTTGTTAATTCTTGTGTTCCATCAAGTGTTCTATCCCAGAATTATCATTCAGTCCTTACCCTTGTTTGTTAATGTTTTAATTGTGTAATTAATTTTGCTTGTCCCAGTAACTATATAATTTTTTTTTCTCCAAGTAATTTTAGCTTTTCCCAGTATTTCCCTGCTAATTCTCATGTGTTGCAGTCAGTGTTCTTTTTTTCCTTGCACCCAATATTGTTTTGTGTAATTGTTTATTTTTATGCAGTGCTAATGTGCTTTAATTTTACAGACTAGTCACATAATTTTTGTTGAAGATCTCAATTTCTTCTGATAAGAATAACGAAATTGACTTTTATGAAACTGTAAGTCAAACAGTTAAGTGTCTTTGATGTTATTGCACCCCAGCTTTTGTAAGTGTTAAAATAATTTTTTTCTTGTCTATAATTTTCATTTGTTTCAAGTGTTGTTTGAACAAATTCACTCTTAAGTTGATTAAAGTCAGTGTTCTTTCTGAATTGTTTCATTGAGTTAACTTGCTTTGCTTACAATTAAGAGTAAGAGTGTTCAAACTAGTTTATTTTTTTAATATCCTTGTTTTGTGTTCATTCTTTTTGTGTCCAGTGCAATCTTTCAGTATTACAGTTTATGTTTGTGTACCAGTATTGAATTTAATTTCTTAGTGTCATTTTCTATGAGTAAAATTGTTTTTCCAGTATTTTTCCAGTTGCATACAATTTATTGATTGTATTTCCATGTTGCATTGATTTACAATTTCTTCATATAATATTTTTGATTGAATTCCAAAGAAGAGACAGCTCACTTTTACAGTATTCAATTTTGCTTTTACCAATTTTTATTGTGTTTACTTAAATGTTCAAGTAACTTGTCATTCTTCTAAGAGTAATAAGTAATATTTCAGTGAACTTCCTCAGTGATTCAAGGAGTAAAGTTACTTTAATTTGTTGCCAGTGAATAATTCAATTGTTTTGTGCAATTCTCCTTTTTTAGTGATTTGTTTCATCAGATTGTTGCTCTTGCCATAACCATTATTGAATTTTATTTCATTATTTGTGAATTGAATTCTTTTTAATTTGTTGCTATTTTTGTTGAAACTTAAAAGTAAAGAAAACTCACCTTGCAGTTATTTCAAGTTAAAGCTAGATTGTTTTGTTTTGTTTTCAGATTAATGTGTTAATTTTTTTTTCTTGTCAAGTCAATTCCCAGTGAGTTATCTTTTCTTTAGTGTTTATTGTGCAATTCTCATTACTTATGCAGAATTGTTAAATCATTCATACCAGTTAAGCTATATTGTGCTGTATACTTGCGTTAATTTTTCTTTCATTTAAATTCTCATTCATTTGCTTGAAGTCATGTCTCAAGTAAATTCAAGTAGTAACCATGTGTTTGCTGCCAGTCAAGGCAATGAAGCTCAAGTAAATTCATGCGATAATACTGTGTGTGCTGCTATTCAGAGTTATAATGATAATGAGTCAGTAAAACGTTTTTATAGTTCCATACTGACTGAAAGACAGTCTCTAGCCTTTGAGCAATGTGTTTGTTCTCCCAGTTTGTATCAGAGATTTGCCAGAGTGATGCAGAATGTGAAGTTCAGATTAGTTCTTGTAGATATGTGCTTTATTTGTTAACGTTGCCGAGCGGTCAGGCACTAGTAATACTGTCATTCCTGTCTGTGTTCTACCTAAAACTTCAGGCATGCAAGATAGTGTTCAGTTGCCTCGGGTGTCTGAAGTACCCCAGACTACCTTGAGTGCTGAGCCTATCCTTGCAATGTCGCTAGTTCCAGTAGTAGTTCCTCTCCAGGGGACGCTTTGTTGAAGAAAGACTACTTGAAATTAGTAATTCCATCTCTTGTTGACGTCACTTGCCATCTGCAGAAAGATACCTCTGTAGCAGCTAGTGCCCTCACTAGAGTGCCAGTTGTTGTCCCTTGTGTTCCAGATAGTGATCTTTCCCAGTTGACAGTAAATCCTTGTAAAGTAAAGAGTTGTGTGTCGTGCAGTTATTAACTAAAGTAAGAGAAGTTCTCCTTTACTTATATTTTATGTTATAGAGTTAACTATTTCAGCCGGGGAGAGATCCATCCACTCCACCGAGTTTGTTCATTCCTTCAGTAGGAAAGTGATTATAAGTTAATCAACTCCACCGAGTTTGTTCATTCTTTCAGTAGGAAAGTGATTATAAGTTAATCAACTCCACCGAGTTTGTTCATTCCTTCAGTAGGAAAGTAATCATAAGCCTTGAGCTAAAGATAGAAAATTAGAAAATCCAGTTTAGAACTGAAGTTATTGACTGTGTGTTTTGTTATCAGATTTCCAGTATCCAGTAAGATTTTTGTGTGTTCATGTTTCCTTCGAGTTCAGAGTTTTAACAGTTGACCGTACTAGCCGAGTCTCTTTTTCTGTTAAAACTTTCTTCCTTGTAAATATAATTATTCTTCCTCAGAATCAATCCGTTGAGTGCATGAGCACTCAACGGATTGATCGATCAAATTTGTAAATTGTAATTGTAATATTTATATAATGCATTATCTCAAGATCCATTAAAATTCTCTTAAGAACCATTAACTCAAGAAGTGTGATAGTAAGATTAGTCTTGATTAGTTCTAAGTTACAATGTGTTTGCTATTGTATAGATTCACCCCAGTGCTGCCTGTCTGTTCAGCCTATAGAGTTGTCTAGTATGCCGAGATGTCATACATAACATGGCCGAGCTGTCATGTCAGTAATATGTATACACTTGTGTAGTGTATTAGAATTCATCTAAGCTTTATATAGCTGGTCCCTTTGCGTGTGACGTCATAGGCCGCGCATCTGTGTGCTCAGACACAGGCCTCCCGCCCATTCCTAGGCAGACCCAAGGCTGGATCGGACGTACTGGGGTACCTCTCCCTCTCACGTAATATACCTACTTCACCATCCATCTGTGAGTTTACTTCAACCATATTTGCTCTCCCAATACCCACACGACATTTGCACAGTATAGTGTATCTAATAATGATAGAATATATATATATATATATATATATATATATATATATATATATATATATATATATATATATATATATATATATACATATATATATATTTCCCATTTCGGCAATGGGAACACGCCTCGACCCTAAGACCCTCCATATTGCAGTGGCTCTTCGCCTTGCTGCCCCAATTCACACGGAATATACGTGTATTTGTGGCCATGCGCAAGCCGACCAATATGGTCTACATGGTCTTAACTGTTCCAAAACCAAGGGCTGGCATGCAAGACACAATGAACTCAACGACATCATAAAGAGAACCCTTGCTACAGCTGTATGCCCAGCCGAGAGAGAGCCCCGATCACTAGCAGCCAACAATACCCACAACCCAGCAAATCGTCCCTAAGGGATCACCAGAATGGCAAGCTCTTAGCATGGGACTATACCTGTGTGTCGACACTGGCTGACACCTACATCCATCACAGTGTCGGGCGACAGGGAGGAGCTGCTGATCACAGGAAGGAGTACAAGATCAGCAAGTACAGGGACATAAGCCAACAATATCAATTTGTCCCAGTGGAATCAGAGACCTTGGGATCATGGGGAAAAAATGCCACACGTTTCTTTAAAGAACTGGGTTCCAGACTCATCGACACCACCAGGGACCCAAGGGCAGCCACTTTCATGTTCTAGTGCCTCAGCATGGCCATCCAGAGGGGAAATGCATGCTGCATACTGGGCTCGCGTCCAGCTTCGGATGAGCTGGAGGATATTCATAATCTTTGATATATTGTACCAATGAATTCATGTTTGTGTTTCCTGTCAATGTATTCTGTCTATCAATAAAATTTCATATAGAATATAAAATATAGGGGGTGGTAGGAGAAGAAAATATTCAAACAGCTCCGGGGTACGTTTATTGTCTTCTCTGAGGATGAGGGTCCCCAGTAATGTTTTAGAGGTAGTACCTCCATATATATATATATATATATATATATATATATATATATATATATATATATATATATATATATATATATATATATATATATATATATATATATAAACCTCTGAACTCTGTTCCTCACCCTTTGGAATTTATTTAGCGCTTCAATATCCTGCCTGTTTGCCTTAAATCTTTTTAGCAACTGGTCTCTGAATTTCATATTATCTAATATCTCAGTAGTCATCCAGGGTTCGGTTCTTCGTTTAATCCTAACCTCTTACACTGGTGCAATATTATCAAGGATGGCTGTGAACATTGTTTTGAATTTTTCCCAGGCATTATTTACGTCCGTGCAACTTGTTATTACTGTCCAATCACAATTGTGTAGCCTATTTACCAGTGTATCAAACAAGATCCTATTGTACCATCCCAAAACTCATTGTACCACTCCAGGACCCACTGTACAGTTCCAGGACCGACCTGTGATGGAGACAAGTGCTCCTAGGATGCTGTTGACTACATCAGCGACCTCGAGTCTGTGGTTCTTGTACCAGGTGAGGCTCATCCCGGCCAGACCACCGCCGATACTTGACTGGATAGTGACTACGGCCGTGCGTGCAGCGTACTTCCACTTGTCCCCAGTTATACCGAAGGTGCTGAACTCGACGTACCAAAACACCAGGTTACGGTGAGGAGGAATCGTAGAGTTATGAAACATTGACAGATATCTTGAATATTCTTATCTTAAGAAATAATAAAGTTATCTATAATTTTTTACAAATATTTTTTAACTACACAGTTCTACAGGGATGAGTTAACAATTTGTTTGTCAATTATACTGAAATGCCGATATGTATTATGCAAGAGTAATTTATAATAATAATAATAATAATAATAATAATAATATCTTTATTTTTACAAGTACATGTACAAGCTATACAGACCATAGCTGACATCAGTGACATAATACTACATAGAAAGCCACTTCTTATGCAGAGCATTTCGGGCAAATTAGATCAGTTTTGTCCCAGGATGCGACCCACACCAGTCGACTAACACCCAGGTACTCATTATTACTGATGGGTGAACATAGACAACCGGTGTAAGGAAACACGACCAATGTTTCCAGCTTCGCCTTGAATCGAACCCGGACCCTCACTGTGTGAAGCGAGAGCTTTTGCCACCAGGATACGGGCCACCGTGGATGGTTGGTTAATGGAGGATTAAAGCCTATTGACTACACTAAGATCATATCTTCCAGTTTTTATCTGTAGTGGATTGATAAAGCCACAAGTATCTTATTCAAAAATCTGTGTTCTTCACGCTGACGAAGTTGTCTTACCTGCCACAGTTGAAGCCTAGCCATCCCCACCACAGCATGAACATCCCTAAGATGGCGTTGGTGGCCGAGCCCATGGGTAATGGATCCTCCCCGTCGTCGTAGCGACCAATTCTGGGACCCACCATCAATGATGCCACCAGTGCTGTTAACCAGTGGTGAGTGACAAATTAGACTCCTGGGTAACACTTGGACTGCTGAAGCCACTGTGTGCTGAAACATTACCTCAATAAAGATTCCCAAGTGTTGTACATGTGTCTAATTTGTCAACTTGTCGCTTATCTGAACCATTAATCTAAAAGACTAGACGTAGTTATGAAAGATGGTTCATCTGAACCGAAGATGAAGGATCCTTCTGCCTTCATCATCACAACACTTCCCTCACAACACTTCCCTCACAACACTTCCCTCACAACACTTCCCTCACAACACTTCCCTCACAACACTTCCCTCACAACACTTCCCTCACAACACTTCCCTCACAACACTTCCTCACAACACTTCCCTCACAACACTTCCCTCACAACACTTCCCTCACAACACTTCCTCACAACACTTCCCTCACAACACTTCCTCTCACAACACTTCTCCTCACAACACTTCCCTCACAACACTTCCCTCACAACACTTCCCTCACAACACTTCCCTCACAACACTTCCCTCACCACTTCCTTCACAACACTTCTCTCACAACACTTCCCTCACAACACTTCCCTCACAACACTTCCCTCACAACACTTCCTCACAACACTTCCCTCACCACTTCCTTCACAACACTTCTCTCACAACACTTCCCTCACAACACTTCCCTCACAACACTTCCCTCACAACACTTCTCTCACAACACTTCCCTCACAACACTTCCCTCACAACACTTCCCTCACAACACTTCCCTCACAACACTTCCCTCACAACACTTCCCTCACAACACTTCTCTCACAACCAAATAAACATCCACAATATTTTTAAATTAATATTTTAAGCATTTCATGGATTTTTTTTAAATTAAAATTAAGAAATCTATATTAATACAAGAAAATTATATTAACAGCTGATTCATGGTGGATCGTAAGACTTTTGTTTAACCTTTTAGAGAAGAAAAACAAGAGTTTATTAGTACAAATGGTGTTAATATCAACCAACTGATGCCTTCATGTAGGCTCTACATTATATGCCTTCATGTAGGCTCTACATTATATGCCTTCATGTAGGCTCTACATTATATGCCTTCATGTAGGCTCTACATTATATGCCTTCATGTAGGCTCTACATTATATGCCTTCATGTAGGCTCTACATTATATGCCTTCATGTAGGCTCTACATTATATGCCTTCATGTAGGCTCTACATTATATGCCTTCATGTAGGCTCTACATTATATGCCTTCATGTAGGCTCTACATTATATGCCTTCATGTAGGCTCTACATTATATGCCTTCATGTAGGCTCTACATTATATGCCTTCATGTAGGCTCTACATTATATGCCTTCATGTAGGCTCTACATTATATGCCTTCATGTAGGCTCTACATTATATGCCTTCATGTAGGCTCTACATTATATGCCTTCATGTAGGCTCTACATTATATGCCTTCATGTAGGCTCTACATTATATGCCTTCATGTAGGCTCTACATTATATGCCTTCATGTAGGCTCTACATTATATGCCTTCATGTAGGCTCTACATTATATGCCTTCATGTAGGCTCTACATTATATGCCTTCATGTAGGCTCTACATTATATGCCTTCATGTAGGCTCTACATTATATGCCTTCATGTAGGCTCTACATTATATGCCTTCATGTAGGCTCTACATTATATGCCTTCATGTAGGCTCTACATTATATGCCTTCATGTAGGCTCTACATTATATGCCTTCATGTAGGCTCTACATTATATGCCTTCATGTAGGCTCTACATTATATGCCTTCATGTAGGCTCTACATTATATGCCTTCATGTAGGCTCTACATTATATGCCTTCATGTAGGCTCTACATTATATGCCTTCATGTAGGCTCTACATTATATGCCTTCATGTAGGCTCTACATTATATGCCTTCATTGAAATCAAAGCTATACATTAAGTGTACATAGTACTTAAATATATGCTAATTAGCTTTACATAGAATGTATGTCAGGCCCATTATGCTTCGTACCCATTCAAGGAAGTGTAAACAGAGCTTTTTCAAGGATTAGAGCAATCTATTCCTCTTGGATAGCTATGTTACCTGCATAGTTCACGAGATGCTGTGTAGACCCCTCAGTTTAGCGCATTCCCATGAACATATAGTGAGTGATCACTGGTAGTGGTAGGTGAGTGATCAGTGAGGTGGTAGGTGAGTGATCACTAGTGCTTGGTGGATGAGTGATCACTGGTGGTGGTAGACGTGTAGTGACACTAGTGTGGTAGGTGAGTGATCACTAGTGTGGTAGGTGAGTGATCAGTGGTGGTGGTAGGGAGTGATCAGTGTGCTGGTAGGTGAGTGATCAGTGGTGGTGGTAGGTGAGTGATCACTGGTGGTGGTAGGTGAGTGATCACTAGTGCTGGTAGGTGAGTGATCACTGGTGGTGGTAGGTGAGTGATCAGTGGTGGTGGTAGGTGAGTGATCACTAGTGCTGGTAGGTGAGTGATCAGTGGTGGTGGTAGGTGAGTGATCACTAGTGCTGGTAGGTGAGTGATCACTGGTGGTGGTAGGTGAGTGATCACTGGTGGTGGTAGGTGAGTGATCAGTGGTGGTGGTAGGTGAGTGATCACTAGTGCTGGTAGGTGAGTGATCAGTGATGGTGGTAGGTGAGTGATCACTGGTGCTGGTAGGTGAGTGATCACTAGTGCTGGTAGGTGAGTGATCACTGGTGGTGGTAGGTGAGTGATCACTGGTGGTGGTAGGTGAGTGATCAGTGATGGTGGTAGGTGAGTGATCACTAGTGCTGGTAGGTGAGTGATCACTAGTGCTGGTAGGTGAGTGATCACTAGTGCTGGTAGGTGAGTGATCACTGTGCTGTGTAGGTGAGTGATCACTGTGGCTGGTAGGTGAGTGATCAGTGATGGTGGTAGGTGAGTGATCACTAGTGCTGGTAGGTGAGTGATCACTAGTGCTGGTAGGTGAGTGATCACTAGTGCTGGTAGGAGAGTGATCACTAGTGCTGGTAGGTGAGTGATCACTAGTGCTGGTAGGTGAGTGATCACTAGTGCTGGTAGGTGAGTGATCACTAGTGCTGGTAGGTGAGTGATCACTAGTGCTGGTGGTGAGTGATCACTAGTGCTGGTAGGGAGATCACTGTGAGTGAGATCACTTAGTGCTGGTAGGTGAGTGATCACTAGTGCTGGTAGGTGAGTGATCACTAGTGCTGGTAGGTGAGGATCACTAGGTGGTAGTGAGTGATCACTAGTGCTGGTAGGTGAGTGATCACTTAGGTGCTGTGGTAGGTGAGTGATCACTAGTGCTGGTAGGTGAGTGATCACTAGTGCTGGTAGGTGAGTGATCACTAGTGCTGGTAGGTGAGTGATCACTAGTGTGCAGTGAGGTAGAGTGATCACTAGTGCTGGTAGGGAGTGATCACTAGTGCTGGTAGGTGAGTGATCACTAGTGCTGGTAGGTGAGTGATCACTAGTGCTGGTAGGTGAGTGATCACTAGTGCTGGAGTGAGTGATACTAGTGTGAGGTGAGGATCACTAGTGCTGGTAGGTGAGTGATCACTAGTGCTGGTAGGTGAGTGATCACTAGTGCTGGTAGGTGAGTGATCACTAGTGCTGGTAGGTGAGTGATCACTAGTGCTGGTAGGTGAGTGATCACTAGTGCTGGTAGGTGAGTGATCACTAGTGCTGTAGGTGAGTGATCACTAGTGCTGTGTGGGGATCAGGTGAGTGATCACTAGTGCTGGTAGGTGAGTGATCACTGTGTGGTAGGTGAGTGATCACTAGTGCTGGTAGGGAGTGATCACTAGTGCTGGTAGGTGAGTGATCACTAGTGCTGGTAGGAGTGATCACTAGTGCTGGTAGGTGAGTGATCACTAGTGCTGGTAGGGAGTGATCACTAGTGCTGGTAGGGAGTGATCACTAGTGCTGGTAGGTGAGTGATCACTAGTGCTGGTAGGTGAGTGATCACTAGTGCTGGTAGGGAGTGATCACTAGTGCTGGTAGGTGAGTGATCACTAGTGCTGGTAGGTGAGTGATCACTGTGCTGGTAGGTGAGTGATCACTAGTGCTGGTAGGAGTGATCACTAGTGCTGGTAGGGAGTGATCACTAGTGCTGGAGGAGAGTGATCACTAGTGCTGTAGGTGAGTGATCACTAGTGCTGGTAGGGAGTGATCACTAGTGCTGGTAGGTGAGTGATCATGTGGTGGTAGGTGAGTGATCACTAGTGCTGTAGGTGAGTGATCATGTGTGGTAGGTGAGTGATCACTAGTGCTGTAGGTGAGTGATCAGTGATGGTGGTAGTGATACAGTGTGGTGGTGAGTGATCACTAGTGCTGGTAGGTGAGTGATCATGTGGTAGTGAGTGACAGTGGTGGGTAGGTGAGTGATCACTAGTGCTGGTAGGTGAGTGATCATATGGTGGTGAGTGATCATGTGTGGTAGGTGAGTGATCACTAGTGCTGGTAGGTGAGTGATCAGTGTGGTGGTGAGTGATCATGTGGTGGTAGGTGAGTGATCAGTGTGGTGGTAGGTGAGTGATCACTAGTGCTGGTAGGTGAGTGATCAGTGGTGGTGGTGAGTGATCACTGGTGTGGTAGGAGTGACAGTGATGGATGAGTGCTGGTGGTGATGTGATCAGTGTGGTGTGGTGAGTGATCACTAGTGCTGGTAGGTGAGTGATCACTAGTGCTGGTAGGTGAGTGATCACTAGTGCTGGAGGGAGTGATCACTAGTGCTGGTAGGGAGTGATCACTAGTGCTGGTAGGGAGTGATCACTAGTGCTGGTAGGGAGTGATCACTAGTGCTGGTAGGGAGTGATCACTAGTGCTTGGAGAGTGATCACTAGTGCTGGTAGGAGAGTGATCACTAGTGCTGGTAGGGATGATCACTAGTGCTGGTAGGTGAGTGATCACTAGTGCTGGTAGGTGAGTGATCACTAGTGCTGGTGAGGAGTGATCACTAGTGCTGGTAGGAGGTGATCACTAGTGCTGGTAGGGAGTGATCACTAGTGCTGGTAGGTGAGTGATCACTAGTGCTGGTAGGAGTGATCACTAGTGCTGGTAGGTGAGTGATCACTAGTGCTGGTAGGAGAGTGATCACTAGTCTGGTAGGGAGTGATCACTAGTGCTGGTAGGAGAGTGATCACTAGTGCTGGTAGGAGAGTGATCACTAGTGCTGGTAGGTGAGTGATCACTAGTGCTGGTAGGAGAGTGATCACTAGTGCTGGTAGGTGAGTGATCACTAGTGCTGGTAGGAGAGTGATCACTAGTGCTGGTAGGAGAGTGATCACTAGTCTGGAGGTGAGTGATCACTAGTGCTGGTAGGGAGTGATCACTAGTGCTGGTAGGGAGTGATCACTAGTGCTGGTAGGGAGTGATCACTAGTGCTGGAGGAGTGATCTAGTGCTGTGGTGAGTGATCACTAGTGCTGGTAGGAGAGTGATCACTAGTCTGGTAGGAGAGTGATCACTAGTTGGTAGGTAGTGATCACTAGGTGCGTGGAGAGTGATCATGTGTGGTAGGTGAGTGATCATATGTGGTAGTGGTGATCAGTGGTGGTGGTGGTGGTGATCACTAGTGCTGGTAGGTGAGTGATCAGTGATGGTGGTATGTGAGTGATCAGTGGTGGTGGTAGGTGAGTGATCACTAGTGCTGGTAGGTGAGTGATCAGTGATGGTGGTATGTGAGTGATCAGTGGTGGTGGTAGGTGAGTGATCACTAGTGCTGGTAGGTGAGTGATCAGTGTGGTGGTAGGTGAGTGATCACTAGTGCTGGTAGGTGAGTGATCACTAGTGCTGGTAGGAGAGTGATCACTAGTGCTGGTAGGAGAGTGATCACTAGTGCTGGTAGGAGAGTGATCACTAGTGCTGGTAGGAGAGTGATCACTAGTGCTGGTAGGAGAGTGATCACTAGTGCTGGTAGGAGAGTGATCACTAGTGCTGGTAGGAGAGTGATCACTAGTGCTGGTAGGAGAGTGATCACTAGTGCTGGTAGGTGAGTGATCACTAGTGCTGGTAGGTGAGTGATCACTAGTGCTGGTAGGAGAGTGATCACTAGTGCTGGTAGGAGAGTGATCACTAGTGCTGGTAGGAGAGTGATCACTAGTGCTGGTAGGTGAGTGATCACTAGTGCTGGTAGGAGAGTGATCACTAGTGCTGGTAGGTGAGTGATCACTAGTACTGGTAGGAGAGTGATCACTAGTACTGGTGTCAGGAGAGAGTGATCACTAGTGTTGGTAGGAGAGTGATCACTAGTGCTGGTAGGAGAGTGATCACTAGTGCTGGTAGGTGAGTGATCACTAGTGCTGGTAGGTGAGTGATCACTAGTGCTGGTAGGAGAGTGATCACTAGTGATGGTAGGAGAGTGATCACTAGTACTGGTAGGAGAGTGATCACTAGTACTGGTAGGTGAGTGATCACTAGTGCTGGTAGGAGAGTGATCACTAGTGCTGGTAGGTGAGTGATCACTAGTGCTGGTAGGAGAGTGATCACTAGTGCTGGTAGGTGAGTGATCACTAGTGCTGGTAGGAGAGTGATCACTAGTACTGGTAGGAGAGTGATCACTAGTACTGGTAGGATAGTGATCACTAGTGCTGGTAGGAGAGTGATCACTAGTGCTGGTAGGAGAGTGATCACTACCTCCAGGTATTGATCACAGAGATCACTTCTGATGACGTCACCATCAACAGCATGAATAATAAGCTTTGACTGACCTCATCAATGTTGTTTTGAATGGAACTTTTTGTTAAACTGCCTCTAATCACACACACAAATATTGTGTATTAAGCTGAGTAATAAATACTGGTGTTACGTTTGATGTAGTGTTAAACAAGGCTTGGAATTTCATACTAAAATTTCGAAAAACATTTAACTATGCATGACCAGTCTCAGCTTCATAGATCACAAGGCCAAGCTTGAGCTAATGGATGATCTATATAGTAATTTATCACTGATGTATATATAATTAAATAATTGAACACTAATAAACTATTTGAATTTAGTTTGGTATATATGAGTAACGACAGATGCAAAAGATTAAATCTAAAATATTATGGTATATGTACAAACACTTGAAGGTGAAACTTACACGAAACAAAGGATTATCTTAATTTTGGTGCAAAGAAATGAGCCTCTGTTAATTAAAATAAAATATATATATATATATATATATATATATATATATATATATATATATATATATATATATATATATATATATATATATATATATATATATATATAAAATATTTAAGTTTGTTCACAAAAGTTATATGGGAGGCAAGAAACCCGAAAGAAATACAATACTGTAAACACTAGGTTAGAAAATATTAAATGTGGCACTTACCAGAGGTGCCTCCACAGAGATGGACGCCACACGAGCCTGCTATATCAACAACTCCCAGCTGGTAGAGGAAGCCATGGGGGCCCCAGAGCCAACCAGCTGGGATGCAGTAAACCAGTGTGTTCACAGCAGAGAACATCACGTACGATACAAAGTTGAATCTGCCAAGCAATATTAGTTTAATATCTTTATTATGAACTCTATACCCATGATGTGGGCGGCAGTCCACACCCTGTAATACCCACCCTGTAACACCCACCCTGTAATACCCACCCTGTAATACCCACCCTGTAATAACCACCCTGTAATACCCACCCTGTAATAACCACCCTGTAATAACCACTATGTAATAACCACTATGTAATAACCACTATGTAATAACCACCCTGTAATAACCACCCTGTAATAACCACTCTGTAATAACCACTATGTGATAACCACTATGTAATAACCACTATGTAATAACCACTATGAATAACCACTATGTAATAACCACTATGTAAACCATATAACCACTATGTAATAACCACTATGTAATAACCACTATGTAAAACCATAAACCACGTAATACCACTATAATAACCACATGTAATAACCTATGTAATAACCACTATGTAATAACCACTATGTAATACCTATTAATAACCACTCACTGTAATAACCACTATGTATAACCACTATGTAATAACCACTATGTAATAACCACTATGTAATAACCACTATGTAATAACCACTATGTAATAACCACTATGTAATAACCACTATGTAATAACCACTATGTAATAACCACTATGTAATAACCACTATGTAATAACCACTATGTAATAACCACTATGTAATAACCACTATGTAATAACCACTATGTAATAACCACTATGTAATAACCACTATGTAATAACCACTATGTAATAACCACTATGTAATAACCACTATGTAATAACCACTATGTAATAACCACTATGTAATAACCACTATGTAATAACCACTATGTAATAACCACTATGTAATAACCACCCTGTAATAACCACATTGTAATAACCACCCTGTAATAACCACTATGTAATAACCACTATGTAATAACCACTCTGTAATAACCACTATGTAATAACTACTATGTAATAACCACTATGTAATAACCACTATGTAATAACCACTATATAATAACCACTATGTAATAACCACTATGTAATAACCACTATGTAATAACCACTATGTAATAACCACTATGTAATAACCACTATGTAATAACCACTATGTAATAACCACTATGTAATAACCACTATGTAATAACCACTATGTAATAACCACTATGTAATAACCACTATGTAATAACCACTATGTAATAACCACTATGTAATAACCACTATGTAATAACCACTATCTAATAACCACTATGTAATAACCACTATGTAATAACCACTATGTAATAACCACTATGTAATAACCACTATGTAATAACTACTATGTAATAACTACTATGTAATAACCACTATGTAATAACCACTATCTAATAACCACTATGTAATAACCACTATCTAATAACCACTATGTAAAAAACCCTATGTAATAATTACTATGTAATAACCACTATGTAATAACCACTATCTAATAACCACTATGTAATAACCCCTATGTAATAACCAATATGTAATAACCACTATGTAATAACCACTATGTAATAACCACTATGTAATAACCCCTATGTAATCACTATGTAATAACCACTATGTAATAACCACTATGTAATAACCACTATGTAATAACCACTATGTAATAACCCCTATGTAATAACCACTATGTAATAACCACTATGTAATAACCACTATGTAATAACCACTATGTAATAACCACTATGTAATAACCACTATGTAATAACCACTATGTTAAGTAAAAGGACACAAATGCAACTAATGTGACATTTTATTGTGGCAACGTTTCGCTCTCCAGGAGCTTTCTCAAGCCGTTACAAGCGTTACATGGACACAGTGGGCTATTATATACTCTCAAAGTGAGGTGAAATACTAGTGGTGGTCGAGGTAGTAGTGATAAGTAGTAGTAGTAGTAGTAGTAGTAATACAATAAGGTAGAACAATCAATATGCACATGAGTAAAAGGTGATAAAACAAATACTTGGGTAGTATAACAATAGGTTAGACAAATATTTTATGCTGGAGGTTGAAATATAGAAGGCCTGTAGGAGTGTTCCACATCTACGATGTGCTTGTGTTGAATTAGCAGGAGAGACTATGTGATGGTATGGTTAACTGTTTTCAGGAGGATTCTTGCTAAGACTTCAGAGATGGTGAAGCTGCCTTTGTTTTGTTTAATTGTGTTAGAAACAGAGATAAGTGCTGATTCAAGGCATTTGCGTCTACGGAAATTAGTTTCTTTGATTACTAGTCGGGCGTCTTTGAATTTCATGAGATGATTGTTGGAATTTCGGTGTTGTACGCAGGCGTTGTTCAGGTTATCGTTTCTGCATGCATTAATGTGTTCATTGATGCGTGTTTCGAGTTTCTTGCTGTTTCTCCTACATAAATTCTGTCGCAGCCTCCACAGGGTATAGTGTAGACCCCTGCGTTGACTGGTTCATGGTGCTTGGATTTAGTCCTGGTTAGATTCTTAATAGAAGTACTGGAAGCAATGGCGACTCTAGTGTTAGCTTGTGCAAATACTTTAGAAATGTTGGATGCAACCTGGCTGTTGGGAAGAACTATAACTTTGTTTGGAGTGGTGTTGACGCGTGGAGAATTAATGATCTGAAGAGCTCTTTTCTTGCAATCTTTGATGAAAAAGGAGGGAAAATGTAAATCAGTGAAGGTTTGGTGAATGTATGTACATTCCTCGTCAAGATACTCAGGACTACAAATTCGGTAAGCTCTTAGGAAGAATCCGATGATGATGCCTCTTTTGGTCTTAGTATCTTGACTGGAATAGAAGTGTGTGAGATCATTTTTATTTGTAGGTTTCCGGTAAACTTGAAATTTTAGGTTGTTATCTACTTTGTGGATGAGGACGTCTAGAAAGGGTAGTTTGTCATTGGACTCTTCTTCTAGTGTAAACTGGATCGCCGGTTCAACTGCGTTGAGCCTAGCCTGAAAATTCCGTACATCAAAACGTTTGGGAGTTATTACGAGGACGTCGTCTACGTAACGTACCCAAGTGACGCTTGAGGGTATGATGTTGGCGAAGTGTTCAGCCTCTAGGTGTTCCATGTACAAGTTAGCTAAGACGGCACTGATGGGGACCCCATTCCCATGCCGTATGTTTGTTTGTAGAGCCTGTTATTGAAAGAAAAACAGTTGAAATTAACACAGAGTTCAATAAGGTCAACAAAATCTCCGGGAGGTAGAGGAAGGTTAAGGTCCTGATTGACTTTACGTCGTAGAACCTCGATGGCTTGTGTGGTAGGTACTTTAGTGAAGAGGAAGTCACGTCCAAACTGCTTAGTTTCTTGTTTCGGATGGAGAGATTTCGGATGCGGTTGAGAAGGTCGCCTGAATGTTTAAGATGAGCGGGGCTGATGGTCCCCAGAAGGCAGGAAAGATGTTTGGCAAGAACTCCGGCTAGTTTGTGTGGTGCACTGCCTATACCTGATGTGATTGGTCTGAGAGGAATATTATGCTTATGGGTCTTGGGTAAGCCATACATGTGTGCTGGTTTAGGGTTGCTGGGTATCAAGTACAGAAGTTTCTTTCCTTCACTGGTGCGTTTCAGTATTTGTCTGGTTTTATATAGGAAATCTTTAGTGAGTGTTTCCCACTGTTGTGTGTTGATGGGTTCGTAAGTGGATTGGTCATTCAAGAGGTCCATCATTTTGGTGTTGTATTCACTGGTGTTGAGTATGACGACTCCACCTCCTTTATCGGCGGTGGTGACGATAATATTTGGGTTGCATCCAACATTTCTAAAGTATTTGCACAAGCTAACACTAGAGTCGCCATTGCTTCCAGTACTTCTATTAAGAATCTAACCAGGACTAAATCCAAGCACCATGAACCAGTCAACGCAGGGGTCTACACTATACCCTGTGGAGGCTGCGACAGAATTTATGTAGGAGAAACAGCAAGAAACCTCGAAACACGCATCAATGAACACATTAATGCATGCAGAAACGATAACCTGAACAACGCCTGCGTACAACACCGAAATTCCAACAATCATCTCATGAAATTCAAAGACGCCCGACTAGTAATCAAAGAAACTAATTTCCGTAGACGCAAATGCCTTGAATCAGCACTTATCTCTGTTTCTAACACAATTAAACAAAACAAAGGCAGCTTCACCATCTCTGAAGTCTTAGCAAGAATCCTCCTGAAAACAGTTAACCATACCATCACATAGTCTCTCCTGCTAATTCAACACAAGCACATCGTAGATGTGGAACACTCCTACAGGCCTTCTATATTTCAACCTCCAGCATAAAATATTTGTCTAACCTATTGTTATACTACCCAAGTATTTGTTTTATCACCTTTTACTCATGTGCATATTGATTGTTCTACCTTATTGTATTACTACTACTACTTATCACTACTACCTCGACCACCACTAGTATTTCACCTCACTTTGAGAGTATATAATAGCCCACTGTGTCCATGTAACGCTTGTAACGGCTTGAGAAAGCTCCTGGAGAGCGAAACGTTGCCACAATAAAATGTCACATTAGTTGCATTTGTGTCCTTTTACTTAACATATTGTCGGTAATTCTACCAATATTATTACAATAACCACTATGTAATAACCACTATGTAATAACCACTATGTAATAACCACTATGTAATAACCACTATGTAATAACCACTACAAAACTTATAACAAATTGTCTTACAATAAATTCCAAAAATGACATAATCATATAAACCAAATTGCTAATTAGAGTTAATGTCAAAGCTTGCAAATGTTTAGTGTTCCTGCAAACCAACTTAAACAATCATCCGACCGGTTAGGTAAGTAAGTTTATTCAGGTATACACAAATACAGTTACATGTGTAGAGAACCTAGGATAACCCAAAAAAGTCAGACAGAGTGACTTATTTCCATTGGGGTTTAGGTTTGGTTAGGTGCAAAAAAAAAATAAAACAACAGGTTTAGTCTAACCTTCTAAGCACATATGATTAGCTTGAGACATTTCATTATGATGGACAATTGATCTGCTAGTTCCAATTTGTATTGTTCCAATTTTTTCAACCTCGTTAGTCTTAGATAGTCTGCCGGAAATGCCTCGGCATGATAGTGGCTTTCTTTGTACTTTGCAAATCAATATTGTAATTGCACATTGTAAACTATGCAAGGAAATAAACTCCTTAGTCCTTAAAACTTGTATTTGAGAAACCAAAATTATATTCAACATTCTCTTTATTTAATGCTTGATTAGCTAAGTTATGTCGACATACTCTTGGAGGCCTACCCCTCGAGGGAGGTTCCTTGACGCTTGTGAGGGGCTCTTGGAGGCCTACCCCTCGAGGGAGGTTCCTTGACGCTGGTGAGGGGCTCTTGGAGGCCTACCCTCGAGGAGGTTCCTTGACGCTGGTGAGGGGCTCTTGGAGGCCTACCCCTCGAGGAGGTTCCTTGACGCTGGTGAGGGCTCTTGGAGGCCTACCCCTCGAGGAGGTTCCTTGACGCTGGTGAGGGGCTCTTGGAGGCCTACCCTTCGAGGGAGGTTCCTTGACGCTGGTGAGGGGCTCTTGGAGGCCTACCCCTCGAGGGAGGTTCCTTGACGCTGGTGAGGGGCTCTTGGAGGCCTACTCCTCGAGGGAGGTTCCTTGACGCTGGTGAGGGGCTCCTGGAGGCCTACCCCTCGAGGGAGGTTCCTTGACGCTGGTGAGGGGCTCCTGGAGGCCTACCCCTCGAGGGAGGTTCCTTGACGCTGGTGAGGGGCTCCTGGAGGCCTACCCCTCGAGGGAGGTTCCTTGACACTGGTGAGGGGCTCTTGATCTAGGGAATTCGATCTGTGCTCCAGTTCCCTGAATTGAGCCTGAATACCTTCCATCCGCGGCCAGCAGTAACAGCCAGGTTGATCACACCCTGATCCACCACAAGGCCTGGTCTCAGACCGGGCCGCGGGGGCGTTGACCCCCGAAACCCTCTCCAGGTATACTTCCTCCTACAGGCGCTGTACAATCCCTACGGGTTTAGCGAAAGGGAATCCACAAAAGGTTAACTGGAATTCCTTTCTTAGTAATTAGCGTAGGAAACACTTGTCCTGTTTCCTGACCAATATTACCTAACCTGTTGAAAGTTCCATCCTGGGCAACAGTGCCAATATTTAGGTTAAGAAACTCCAGTCTTGCTGAAAGTCATATCCTGAGCAAATATAACAATGTGTTAGAAACTCTCAGTCCTGCTGACAGTCATTTCCCGGAAGAATTGATGCTTTGGTTATAAGGTCTTTGCACAGTATGGTGTATCTAATTATATATATGTATATATATATATATATATATATATATATATATATATATATATATATATATATATATACATATTATTGTAACCACGAACAAGTGGTATTTAATCAATAACAAACTGCGGCTAACCGGAGGATCGAACCCGTGTTGTTTTAGTCCACCTCGCGGGAAGAGAGCAAAAAATCACGACGCTCTGAACCACTGGACCATACAGTCCTACAAAAAACATGAGCCTAGAGAACTAGGCTTACTTCATGTTGCGAGGACGTACGGTGGTGTGGGTGCCTCTGAGCTAATTTCCTTCTACTCCCCGTTTGGTGTACTAGCCTCCACAAGCAGTACATATATTATTGTAACCACGAACAAGTATGTCGTGGTTACAAGTATGTACTCGCAACATTAAGCAAGCCTAGTTCGCTAGGCTCATGTTGTTTGTAGGATTGTATGGCCCAGTGGTTTAGAGCGTCGTGAAGGCCTCTCATCTACCAGGGAAGATAAGATTAAGGTCCGAAATTTATAATTATCGTGAGAACTGTTAAAGTCCCAGGTGAAGGAAAAGTTTTCTCAATAACTTGCCATAAACCACAGTGTCTTATTAACATACAAAAATTCCTGTGCTTGAAACACCAGAGCTCCGCCATACATACCAGGCCATGGTGACCCGTGGTCTGGTGGCTAAAGCTCTCGCTTCACACGGAGAGGGTCCGGGTTTCATTCCCGGCGAAGGTAGAAACATTGGGCGTGTTAGCTTACACCGGTTGTCTATGTTCACCCATCAGTCAGTGGTCACGTGTGGTCATACCTGTCCTAAGCTGTCTGGGAATTAGCGTGGGGTGATACCGAGCATTATGGCTCGCTGCAGTGTTTTAGAATCTCAGGTTGAAGTGTTGAAGAAGGAGGTTCTACCTCTTCAGGAGGAAAATAGGAGGCTGA
>WNWK01020211.1:0-36274 GCA_009830355.1 Cherax destructor | reverse complement strand
AATTTTTTCCCCATGGGAATGATGAAATTAGATTAGTCCATTTCAGACCCCCAAATACACTTATAAAGCACTTACAATAATAAACTTAAAAAGGGAGAGTTTTAGTGTTGAATAGCGTCCATTTATAAAAAGGGAAGGCATATAAAAGGGTATTTTCTAATTATCCTCAGTGTTTGACTAAAAAACGTTTCTTTGACCTCCTACAAAGTTTTGGAAACAAATCTCATATTTGTCAATGTTTATTCTTGGGTGTATGTATCATGTTTATGTGCTATGAAACGTTTTTTTAAATAATTTTAAAAAAATATCGTGAATTAATGAAAATGTCTATATTAACGAAAAATAACTATTTAATGTCCCCAAAAGTGATTATTATTATAAAATTTTTTCCCCCAAAACCCATAGCATATAAACAGCCGTTTATATCTTTGTAATTTTTCTTATATTTTTAAAAAAATATCATAGATGAATTAATGAAAATGTCTATATTAACATAAAATAAAACATTTAATGTCCCCCGGGTGATTATTATTAGTATTGCATAATGTTTTCCCTCAGACCAGCACCACCCCCCTAGCATATAAACATGCTGTTTATATGCTTTGTGTGTTTCTTATAAAATTTTTGAAGAAAATATCATAGATGGATAAATAAAGATGTCTATAATAACGTAAAATAAGATATTTAACCCTTTGATTTTTGGTCATATTTTCGTCTTACGAGCCAATGTTTCAGACGTATTTATACCCTTTCTACACCTCAAATCAACGGGAAACTGGTGGGCCCCACATGTGAAGAATGGTTTGTGGTCAGGGGGCAGTATAAGAAAAATCAGGCAGCCACTGGGCATTTTGGGCCCTTTTCAGTAGCCCTTGTTCACACCTGCGGTAAAATTTTTTACCCCTTGGGCATCAGGACTTTTCTCTTCCTAAAGATAGCTCTTAAGATGGAAGTGTCTCTGAAGATAAATTTCATGGTTTGAGTTTGTGCCGGCAATGCGGGTAACAGAAGGAAGGGGGGGGGAAAAAAAGAAATGGAAGGAAGGAAGAAAAAGTAAGGAAAGAAAGAAGGATGAAGGAAGGAAGGAAGGAAAGAAGAGATGAGAGGAAGGAAGGAAGGAAAAAAGAGATGAGAGGAAGGAAAAGGAAGGAAGAGAGAGAGGAAGGAAGGAAAGAAGGAAGAGATGAGGGAAGGAAGGGAAAAGAAGGAAGGAGGAAAGGAAGAAAAAAAAGTAAGAAAAAAAGAAAAAAAGGAAGGAAGGAAAGTTGGAGGAACAAAAAATAAAAAGGAAGGAAAAAAAAAAGGAAAGGGGAATGAAGGAAGAAAGGAAGGAAGAATGAGAGGAAGGAAGGAAGGAAAGAAAGTGAGAGGAAGGAAGGAAGGAAAAAAGAGTGAGGGAAGGAAGGGAAAAGGAAAAAGAGAGAGAAAAAAGGAAAGAAGGAAGGGGAAAAAGGAAAGGGGAATAAGGAAGGAAGGAAGAGATGAAAGGGGGAAGGAAAAAATTGAAGAAAGGAAGGCAAAAAAAAAGGAAGGGAAAAAGGAAGAAACCTGTTCGATTCACGCCAACAAAGATTTTTTGCTCCCCCGGGAGATTTCAACAAAATCTCCTCAGACCAAGACCGGGTAACTGAATTCAAAAACCTAGTCTTTTACCAACAATATAAAACCCCAAAAAAAATCTCATAATAGTACCTCGTTATGCCACATCTGGACAACCCCCTATCCCCAAAAAAAATCAGGCAAAACCCCGAAAACACCACAGACCACTACCCTCCTTTCTCAAACTAACCCTAGGCATTCTCCCCCCCAAAATTTAAAAAGTTCCTTCAGACTCATAATGAGTCTGCTGTTAATAATTTTTTTCAGTATAAACATTGACGGTTAATGAATTGGAAACATTCAGTTTAATGAATGCATCAAGAACTTTTTAAAAAAAAAACATAACCTCTAAAAGACTTTCCGAAAAACTAAACAGATCACAGCAAAAAACTTAACAACCCCGGCAACCCCAGCACCCCAAACCTAAATAAGAGGCACCAATATGAAAAACAATATAGAAGGGTCTAATAACCAGAGAACAATCCAAACGCTACTCATCAATCCTTACTAGCCTGATAAGAAGGTCCAAAAATTGTATTATGAGAACAGACTCCAGACCGTAAGGTGATATGAAAAGACCTGGAAAACCCTATCTACAATTCTAGGAAATAAAAAGATATCCACGAACAATACCATCAAATTATCAAAACAGACGAACCTCTACTCTCACCAACTGAGACAGCAAACAGACTTAATGTTTTCTTCTCCACCATAGGAAAGAATCTAGCGAGTAGGATCCCAAGCTCGAACACTCGTCCAACAGACTACCTCACCAACACCTACCCAGATACACTATTCCTAGCTCCTACCAACTCAATTGAAGTCTCACTCATAATCAACACCCTTAAAAACAAAGCAGGAGACATAAACAGCTTACCACCCTTTATGTACAAAAAAGCTACACATGTACTGTCACCAATTATAGCAGCATTATTCAATAAATCCATTGAATCTTCAACCTTCCCATCAATTCTCAAAATAGCTAGGGTCACCCGATCCACAAAGGAGGTGACCAAACTGACTGAACAATTATAGACCAATCTCAAATTTACCACTGCTTTCTAAAATCTTCGAAAAATTAATTCATAAACAGATCTATTCCTACCTCGTCTCACACAATGTACTAAACCCCTGTCAATTTGGATTCAGGACCAACAAAAGCACAAACGATGCTATAACACACATGTTAGAGTTAATATACACGCACTTGAGAAGAAAGAAGTTCCGCTGGGAATCTTCATAGACCTACGCAAAACATTTGATACAGTCGACCATGATTTATTGCTCACAAAATTAGCGCACTATGGTATTGGGGGCACCCTCAACTACCTAAAGTCGTACCTTAGCAACAGAAGTCAGTACGTGAACACAAATGGAGAGAACTCTTCCACACAACAAATTACAGTCGGTGTCCCTCAAGGTAGTGTCCTGGGGCCACTCCTATTCCTCATTTACATAAATGACCTACCGAATGCATCACAACTACTCAAACCCATTTTGTTTGCAGATGACACAACATATGTCTTCTCTCACCCAAATCCAGTCGTACTAGCCAACACAGTTAATGCCGAATTACAGAAAATATCAACATGGATGATGACAAATAAGCTTACTCTCAATACGGACAAGACCTACTACATTCAGTTTGGAAACAAAGCTACAAATGTTCCACTTAACATAACGCTAAATGGTTCACCCATCACAAGGCTCACAGAGGGAAAATTCCTAGGAATCCACCTTGACAGTAGTCTTAAATTCCAAACACACATACAACAAATTTCCAAGAAAATCTCAAGGACAGTAGGTATATTATCTAAGATACGCTATTATGTGCCTCAACCAGCTCTCATTGCACTATATCATTCTCTTATCTACCCTTATCTCACCTATGGAATCTGTGCATGGGGCTCAACAACATTAAATCACCTTAGACCACTCATAACCCAGCAAAAGGCTGCAGTCAGGATGATAACAAATTCCCACTCTAGACAGCATACTCCACCTATATTCAGAACCTTAAAACTACTCACCATAAAAAATATTCATACCTATTCATGTGCCTTCTACATACATAAAACTCTACATGCTAATATCAACCCTGCGCTCAGAATTCTCCTCAACAACTTTAATAGGTCCCACAGAACATGACACAAGACACAGATCACTATTTGACATACCCCGAGTCCATACTAACCAATGTAAAAATTCTATGCACATAAAGGGCCCCAGAATCTGGAATTCATTACCAGTAAATATCAAGTTAACCTTGTCGGAAAATCAATTCAAGACTCTTCTCAAAAATCACCTACTCACCCTATACTAAATACTCATACTGTAACAAATTTCCAAACCCAATATTATTTTACTTAAGATGATCTCAATTTGATATGTTCATCCTCCTTAACACTTGTTGCAATTTCATATCATCATTTTGTCATTTAATATCTTATAGTATCATCATTTTCTTAATTTGAAATAAAATATATATCTAGAAGAAACTCTAAAAACTATTTCTAGTATTGTTATTATACTAGTATAGCATCAACATACTGTAATTTGAAATAAATTCTACAACTAGATTAAACTCAACCAATTTCTCTTGTATTGTCTTTTAATAGTATGTATAACCATTTAATAATTTAAATAATACAGAACTAGAATAAACTCAATCAATTTCTTTAGCATTAAGTACTTAGTGAATAAGTCTCTAGAATAAAGTGCCCCTAATGCCATGGCATGCCAGTGGCTCTCTTTGCATTACAGTTTTATAATTGTTTTATAATTGTAACTACCAATAACATTGTACACTTGTAACATGCATTGAAATAAAAATTATTATTATTATTATTATTATTATTTCATACCCTACCCTTCATGCCAGTAAACCAGCAATCCGAGATAGCAACCTCACATCCACCGAGCCATCTCGGCGGACAAAAGAGAGGGCGGCCGGATATCCGCCACAAAGCATACCGCCTTCGGCCACCACCCCGGAATCCGAAAGGTGGCCTCCAGAGATACACCCGTCGCCCGAAAGATACCCAAAGCCACCCCGGTGACCGGAGAGGATCGGGACATCCCCAGGCGATCCAGATTCCACGGCAAACTACACCACCGCCAAGGACCTCAACGGAATGGGATGGACTATGATACCCTTCCCTACCTAGGAACTAGAATGCCTGAGGAAAGAAGCTCCCAGGGTAAAACTGGGAAGGAAATAAGGGAGGGATGAGGAGGAGGAGGAGGAGGAAAGGGAAAAGAGAGGATGGGGAAGATGGGAAAAGGGAGGGGGGATTGGGGGGTAATTAGGTTCGGTCTGAGGAAGAAGACCAAGAGGTCCAATTCCTCAGACCGATAGCCTCTTACCACGACAAGGAGCCCCTTAAAGAGGCGTGAAATCCAAGAAAATGCAATCCACCCACTCCTCTCTCTTGTGTCTTACTTTCGTTACCTTGTCATAAAACTCCAGTTTTGTGACACAGGATTTTCCTTCCCCGAATCCGTGCTGGTTGTCATTTATAAGGTTGTTCCGTTCTAGGTGTTCCACCTGATAATCTTCTCCATGACTTTGCATATTCTACACGTCAGTGACACTGGTCTACAGTTTAGTGACTCGTGTCTGTCTCCTTTCTTAAAAAGGAGGCAGACACGAGGAGTGTGTGTGTGTCTAGCTACCAATTCTTCAGAAGTTATCAGTATCATTTCTAGTCTCTGAAATCTGAAACTGACTTACCAATATAACTCTAGAAATCTTTTTCCTTTTAGTCAGTAAAAAATGCTTTCTCCCAAATACTCCTTGAAACCAACCATTTACTAAACAATTTTTAATTTCCATTTCTGAGTAATAAAATAAATTTGACATTTGCCTTTTATCTTCCTTAAAAACTTACAAAGAAACAATAACAATAAATCATTGGTCGTTCATTTATTTGTTTACCTTTCTATGAGTTTTCTGCTTCATCTGTGACCATCAAATATTTCAGTTTGTTCCAGTAAGTGATCCTTTATGGTTCCCATAAAATATATATCTCTGGTGTTTTCAAAAATTAACATTTTTCACTAAAGAAAAAAGAAAAAAATATTAATTGTATATGTGTGAATAAAACCATGGAAGGTGTGGTGTCTGAACCCATGGCAAGTGAGTCGCACAACTCCAGGCCAGAGCGCAAGCAACTCTGCCAGCACCTTAGGCAGGTTAGCATGGGCCCCACGAGCCTGGAGTTTTATCACTTGGAAAAATAAACACATATGCAGTATAATGTGATCCTTTATTGACAACGTTTCGCCCACGCAGTGGGCTTTATCGAGTCACAGACAGATCTACCTGGAAAATGAGCAACATGGAGATATATATAGGGTACAGTCAGGTGGAGAATGCTGGGTCAGGTGGAGAAAGCTGCATGTGAGTCTTAAAAGTAGTGTGATAGTTAAAAACATAGTGTGACTTAAAGGACCTGCAGTGTACCATTCTTGAGTTCTAGGTGGGATAGCGTTGAAGAAGTTTCTTGGCAATAGATTCAGCTATGTTGTAGAAGCCGTTGTTCTGGTTGAAGTTGTTGGATATACAGATGAGTGATGATTCTAGGATTCTTCGGTATTGCGTGTTGTCTTCTCTGGCGATGAGTCTTGCGTTTCTGTAGTTGATTAAATGGTTGTGTAAATTTCGGTGTTGAACACAGGCATTTCTTGAGTCGTCAGATCTGCCTGCGTACTGGTGTTCTGAAATGCGTGCTTGTAGGTCTCTGGATGTTTCGCCAACGTATAATTTGCTGCAGCCATTACAAGGGATTGTGTATACCCCTGCCGTGGATTGAAGCTTTTCCTGTCTGTTACTGGTAATGTCCTTAATGGTGGTGGATGTGGAGGTGGATACTCGGAATGAGGTCTTAGAAAAATGTTGGAAACTTGTTTGGAAATGGAGTTGGTGGGAAGGACTATGTATCTCTTCTCAGCAGTGTCTTCTCTGGGTGTGTTGAAGATGTTTAATGCCCGTCGTCTGCAGTCTCTAATGAAGTGACGAGGATAGTGAAGTTTGGAAAAACTTGTTCAATGAGGGAGCATTCTTCTTCAAGGAACTCACTGCTGCAGATTCTGAGTGCGCGCAGGAAAAGCTCTATAATTACACCACGTTTAATTTTGGTGTCGTGGTGAGAGTAGAAGTGGAGAAGATCGTGTTGATTGGTAGGTTTTCGATAGACTTTAAAACGAAGTTCATGGTCAGCTTTGCAGAGAAGAACATCAAGGAAAGGAAGAGTGTTGTCGACTTCTTCTTCTAGTGTAAACTGGATTGATGGCTCAACCTGGTTGAGTTCGTGTTGGAGAGCTTGAACGTTGAAGCGTCTGTGAGTTATGATGAGAATGTCGTCAACATAACGAAGCCAGGTGACAGAAGAGGGAATAATAGTGGAAAATCGTTCGGCTTCCAAATGTTCCATATATAGGTTCGCAAGGACGGCACTAAGTGGCGATCCCATGGGTAGTCCAAAAGTTTGCTGAAAGAGTTGGTTTTCGAAAGAGAAACATGTAAAGCCCACACATAGTTCAACAAGGTCGATGAAATCGCTGGCTGGAAGAGGAAGATCAAGCGAGTCGTCAATTTTCCTGCGCAAGAGATCGATAGCTTGTGTAGTAGGTACTTTGGTGAATAGGGATGTTACATCAAGGCTGGAGAGTTTCTTGTTTCTGATGTTGATGTTGCGAATGCGATTGAGAAGGTCACCAGAGTGTTTGAGATGTGCTGGACTGATGGTGCCCAAAAGTTTGGATAGGTGTTTAGCGAGAATTCCTGAGATTTGGTGGGGAGCACTGTCTATTCCCGAGGATATGGGCCTCAATGGGATACCTGGTTTGTGAGTTTTTGGCAGACCGTACATTCTGGCAGGTCTGGGGTTGCTGGGAATGGTGTGTAGAAGTTTCTTTCCTAGTTCTGATTCCCTCAGAACAGCCCTTGTAATGGCTGCAGCAAATTATACGTTGGCGAAACATCCAGAGACCTACAAACACGCATTTCAGAACACCAGTACGCAGGCAGATCTGACGACTCAAGAAATGCCTGTGTTCAACACCGAAATTTATACAACCATTTAATCAACTACAGAAACGCAAGACTCATCGCCAGAGAAGACAACACGCAATACCGAAGAATCCTAGAATCATCACTCATCTGTATATCCAACAACTTCAACCAGAACAACGGCTTCTACAACATAGCTGAACCTATTGCCAAGAAACTCCTTCAACGCTATCCCACCTAGAACTCAAGAGTGGTACACTGCAGGTCCTTTAAGTCACACTATGTTTTTAACTATCACACTACTTTTAAGACTCACATGCAGCTTTCTCCACCTGACCCAGCATTCTCCACCTGACTGTACCCTATATATATCTCCATGTTGCTCATTTTCCAGGTAGATCTCTGTGACTTCGATAAAGCCACTGCGTGGGCGAAACGTTGTCAATAAAGGATCACATTATACTGCTTATGTGTTTATTTTTCCATTGTGTCGGTATTTTATACCATTTATTTCCACAGTTTTATCACTTACTCGCCATGGATTCGAAACCCACCCGTTCTGTGGAGTGCTGGCAACTGTGTTATTACGGTTTCCTGATTAAAGATACGTGAATATCATTAAAAAAATTGTAAAATAATGAAAACAAACATTAATGCAGAAAATGTTAATTTTCAGTTACCTAATATTTTTTTTTTTTTAGTTGGGGGTCAGCTAGGACTTTTTGTTAATCTGTTATTGCTCATATTAGGAAGAGTTACATAAAGTAGCGTCATTACATTCATTTCTCATCACATATATTTCATAATGTCTCCTGGAGCCACAAAATTCCATTTTTTTCAACTCAATTTCTAATAAAAAACGTAAATGTGACTGGATCAAAAATATATTACGTCAGTCTTTAATTCATAACAGAGCCAATCATTGGGGACCCTGATGTTATTATATTCAAAGCAGATTAATAGATTCTCATTAAAGCATTTGAAAACTGAGATGCGAAAATCACTGAAGTTAGAGTAGCTCTCTCCTAACTTCAATACATAGCCATAGTTACCTAATTTTAATGAAAATCTAATAAAAATCAAATAAGAATGATGTTAGTGTCGTTAGGGATGAGGGGGGGGTAACAATTGTGAAATTACAGGAGGCAGGTGTACCAGAGAAAGTCTTTGACAAACATTATATTTGTTGTGTAGTGAATTAGACACAAGTGCAACATCTGGGAATCTTTACTCTGCAGACGTTTTTCCATGCGGTGTTTATCATACAATTCATGGACACAATATGAACAGTATTATAATTATAATCAAAATGAAGCACTAAACCTACATGGGTCATACAGCACAGTGGGGCAGGGGAAAGTGCTAGATTATAGAGTAGCAAGGGTGGAGTGGACAGCAGAGGGAGAGTTAGGAAGTGTTGTGAGGAGTGCTAGAGGAAGTATCATCAAAGTGTGTGTAGTAAATCAGTTGCTGTCAAAAAGTCAATGAAGGAGTCTGAGTCAAAGGTGGGTCCGTCAGGAAGGAGGGAAGATAAAGTAAAGGTGTTAGAGCAGTGACGATGACAGTAGTAAATTCATAAGAACATAAGAACATAAGAAAGGAGGAACACTGCAGCAGGCCTGTTGGCCCATACTAGGCAGGTCCTTCACATTCCATCCCACTAACAGAATATTTGTTCAACCTAATTTTCAATGCTACCCAAGAAATAAGCTTTGATAATTTTATTTACTCATGTGCAATTCCCACTCAAATCCAACCCCTTTCACTCATGAATTTATCCAACCTAAATTTAAAACTACCCAAGGTCCTTGCATCAATAACCCTACTAGGCAGACTGTTCCACTCATCAACTACCCTATTTCCAAACCAATACTTTCCTATATCCTTTCTAAATCAAAACTTATCTAACTTGAATCATTATTGCGGGTTCTCTCTTGGAGAGATACCCTCAAGACCTTATTTATATCCCCTTTGTTAATACCCATTTTCCACTTGTATACCTCGATCATGTCTCCCTCATTCTACGTCTTACAAGTGAATGTAATTTAAGGGTCTTCAATCTTTCTTCGTAAGGAAGATTTCTAATGCTATGTATTAATTTAGTCATTCTACGCTGAATGTTTTCTAACGAATTTATGTCCATTCTGTAAAATGGAGACCAGAACTGAGCTGCGTAATCTAGGTGAGGCCTTACTAATGATGTATAAAGCTGTAATATAACCTCTGGACTTCTGTTGCTAACACTTCTTGATATAAATCCCAGTAATCTATTTGCCTTATTACGTACGCTTAGGCATTGCTGTCTTGGTTTAAAGTTGCTGCTTACCATCACCCCCAAGTCCTTCTCGCAATCTGTATGGCTAAGTTCTACGTTATTTAACTTATAAGTGCTTGGGTAATGGACACTCCCGAGCTTTAGAACTTTGCATTTATCTACATTGAACTGCATCTGCCATTTTTCTGACCAGGAATTGAGTTTGTCTAAATCCTCCTGTAGTTCACTGACATCTACGTCTGAATCGATTATCCTACCTATCTTCGTGTCATCAGTGAATTTGCTCATATCACTAGAAATTCCTCGTCAAGGTCATTTATATATATTATAAACAACAACGAGCCCAAAACCGATCCCTGAGGAACGCCACTTGTTACAGATCCCCACTCCGATTTAACCCCATTTATGAACACCCTCTGCTTCCTATTGGTGAGCCATGACTCGATCCATGACAACACTTTTCCCCCAATGCCATGAGCAGCCACTTTCTTTAACAGTCTCTGATGTGGTACTCTATCAAAAGCCTTACTAAAATCCAAATAAACAATATCGAATTCTTTATCATTATCAACTGCCTCAAAAGCCTTACTGAAAAAAATTAATAAATTAGTTAGGCAGGAACGGCCCCTGGTGAATCCATGCCGAGTATCATTAATCAAATTATGCCTATCGAGATGGCTTCTTATGTTATCAGCTATAATCGACTCTAGTAATTCTGCATGCTTGTTGATAGACAGGACAGTCCAATAGAATATGACAAACCGAAACTGGATCCTGACAATTTTCAGAGTGGAACAGGGCGCCTCTCCATGAGATACCCATAAGACGAGTGTGTCCTATGTGAAGACGGGAGAGTGTAGTCTCCCAACCTTGGCATCAGTGACAAGAAGATGACCAGAAACCTAGACATGGTTTAATAAAATGTAGTTTGTTATGTATCATATCAGACCAACATTGTTGCCAACAGTTGTAAAGGAGGTTAGAAATTACTGCTAAATAGTGTAAATGAAACTGGGAGTTCATGTACTGCTGACCACACAGCAGTGTCTGCCTGTTCATTGCCCTGAACGTCAACATGACCAGGAACCCAACAGAAAACAATGTCTTCATTTTTGCTGGAGATGAGAGATGACCAAAGTTGCATAGGAACATAAGAACATAAGAAAGGAGGAGCACTGCAGCAGGCCTGTTGGCCCATACTAGGCAGGTCGTTCACATTCCATCCCACTAACAGAATATTTGTTCAACCCAATCTTCAATGCTACCCAAGAAATATGCTTTGATAATTCTATTTACTCATGTGCAATTCCCACTTAAATCCAACCCCTCTCACTCATGAATTTATCCAACCTAAATTTGAAACTACCCAAGGTCCTTGCTTCAATAACCCTACTAGGCAGACTGTTCCACTCATCAACTACCCTATTTCCAAACCAATACTTTCCTATATCCTTTCTAAATCTAAACTTATCTAATTTGAATCCATTATTGCGGGTTCTCTCTTGGTGAGATATTCTCAAGACCTTATTTATATCCCCTTTGTTAATACCCATTTTCCACTTGTATACCTCAATCATGTCTTCCCTCATTCTTCGTCTTACAAGTGAATGTAATTTTAGGGTCTTCAATCTTTCTTCATACGGAAGATTTCTAATGCTATGTATTAATTTAGTCATTCTACGCTGAATGTTTTCTAACAAATTAATATCCATTCTGTAATATGGAGACCAGAATTGAGCTGCGTAATCTAGGTGAGGCCTTACTAACGATGTATAAAGCTGTTATATAACCTCTGGTCTTCTGTTGCTTACACTTCTTGATATAAATCCCAGTAATCTGTTTGGATTTATATCAAGAAGTGTAAGCAACAGAAGTCCAGGAGAGTCAAATTTTTAATAGCTTACAAACCACTAAAGGAGTTTGAGACTACTAGAAATGGCGACACAGGCATAGATGTAATATTTTGTCTTAATTATCCTGTGGCATGATAAGAGTATGTTACAATTTATTTGGCATAAGTCACACTTCCATATAGGCTGCCTCCCAACCAGTACTTTGTATCACCGGCCAATCATAGGCAAGCCCACCAAAGCTGAAGAAACGTGGTTCACTTGTGGTAAGCATTGGCAGACTTGCCTGAGCTGCTGGTTGAGTACGGTGCATACTTCCTCTGGCTTTTGCTTTGTCAACTGTCACCGTGGTGTACACATACTTTTCTATCTGTACATAGTGTACATACTTGTATATAATCTGGTGAAGGCATATATACATTATATTCCACTCTTGAGTTTTGTTTGGTCCACATTCCCATTATGACAAGGTCTCACAGGCTGTGAGGGAAAAGTCCTTAGATAGGAGTAATGAAAGTGTGAATGTATGTATAGTGATAGTTGTGTGGTAGTCTGCTTGTTAAGGTAGGGTGAGTGTTTAGCTCCTACTATCCCCCCCCCCCTTTTTTCCACCCAGTGATAGGTGAAGTGCGAGCATCCGGAAAATGGGATAATCACTTGACTTGCCGCTCCCAACACCACTGTAAGTATTCACAGCTGCTCCTGTCTTAATTTATTTAATTTAAGAGCTTCACTCTTACATTAATTATGGAGATGTAATTATGCTTTGCCCTGCCTTGCCGTAAAGTAAAGTAATTTGTTTAATTCTTTCACCATTTCCTTTAAATAACTTGTGCCTACCATGAGAGTGATTATTAGAGTGGTGAGTAATTATGTCTTTCGATTTCATTACAGCCTTCTGTGCCAGCTAGGGTCATCTGGCACAAAGCCGAGGGTGTCTGATGGAGCAATACCCGTTGGGGCCACGAGACGTCATTTGAAACCTTTATGCTCGTCAACTGTGGTTCAACTTGACCCAAAACCTAGACAACTACGTTATTCTTCAAGAGGACGACAGACACCTGAGTCCCTGGTATCTTGAATGACTATTTGAGTTTCCAACTTGGTTGTGGAAACATCCGTCAACCGAGTGGTTGTGGAAACATCCGTCAACCGAGTGGTTGTGGAAACATCCGTCAACCGAGTGGTTGTGGAAACATCCGTCAACCGAGTGGTTGTGGAAACATCCGTCAACCGAAGAAGAATCTGACAAACCTTTTTCTCCTCCCTTGGTCCACTAGCACACTAGCCACGTATGATAATCGCTGGCATACTAGCCACGTATGATAATCGCTGGCATACTAGCCACGTATGATAACCGCTGGCATACTATCCACGTATGATAACCGCTGTGGTCTGACAACCACAACCGAGTGGTTGTGGAAACATCCGTCGATCCATCAACAACAGCAAGGAGTTCAGAAAACAAGGAACAACTCAGAGCTTCCGTGTCAAGAACATCGACACGTTCATCTACCAACTAACATCTGTATAAATTAGCTTTGAATTCAAGTATTATTTATCTATTTCATTTTGTCTTTAAGATAGGATTTGAGATTCATGTTTAAGTGTTTAATATTTTCATAAAACTTTCTATTAAATAAAGTGTTTATCTTCATTGTTATTATTCTCTTTTCCATTTTTGTAATCTGCCTAAGGCAGAGCCAGCCTTGACTGAGTAATAAACCTTCACACAGGCCATTCTTTATTTGTGTTTGCAATATGGGTGCTCTGTCCGGGAGCTGGAGCTGGAACTAGAGCTGGTCTTGGTATTGTTCAGATTGCCTCGGTATTGCTTCTGGTACTGCGTGTTAGTCTTTCTATTGAGAGTGTATCCTGACCGTAACATTCCTTTCACTAAGTTTGAACTTGATGCAGCACTTAGGGCAACTCTACGTCCCCTGGGAAGGATGGTATTACTTACAACATACTCAGATTGCTATGTCGAGTACCAGGTAATCCTTTACTTGAATTATATGACATGAGCTATGTAAGTGGGAAGCTCCCAAAATCTTGAACTAACAGCCTCATCATTCCCATTCCAAAGCCCAGTCAACAAAACTCATTTTGCCCAATATCTCTTACTAGCTGCTTGTGTAAAACATTAGAGAGGATGATTCTTAATCGTCTCAAGCACAGAATTAAAAAAAAATTTGTCTCCCCAGTCATATGTTTTCATGCATGGAAGGAGTGTCCATCATTGCATAACCACCTTTCTCACCCTGAACACTGACAGCTCATACACTACCTTTCTTCACCTTAAATCTGCTTTTGATGTAGCCAACTGACATGTAATCATTAGCAAACTTGCCAGAATGGATGTTGGAGGATGGCTTCTCCGCTGTATTAAGGCTACCTGTCCAACAGAGTCTTCCGTGTTGTTCCAGGGGCATAGAAGTGTAACTAAAGACTTTGAATTAAGAACCCCACAGGGAGGTATACCTGGAGTATACCTGGAGAGGGTTCCGGGGGTCAACGCCCCCGCGGCCCGGTCTGTGACCAGGTCTCATGGTGGATCAGGGCCTGATCAACCAGGCTGTTACTGTTGGCCGCACGCAAACCGACGTATGAACCACAGCCCAGCTGGTCAGGTACCGACTTTAGGTGCTTGTCCAGTGCCTGCTTGAAGACAGCCAGGTGTCTATTGGTAATCCCCCTTATGTATGCTGGGAGGCAGTTGAACAGTCTTGGGGCCCCTGACACTTATTGTGTTTCTGTTATCGTGCTAGTGGCACCCCTGCTTTTCATTGGTGGGATGTTGCATCGTCTGCCGAGTCTTTTGCTTTTATATTGAGTGATTTTCGTGTGCAAGTTTGGTACTAATCCCTCTAGGATTTTCCAAGTGTATATGATCATGTATCTCTACCGTCTGCGTTCTAGGGAGTATGAGGAGTACAAGGATTAAAATGCAATCTGATGCCCGATCTTCCACTGGCCCCAGCTTGCCCTGTATCGCTGACCTAAGCATCATTTCCCAACTTGCTTAACATTGCAACAGTTTGCAACTCAAATGCTTGTTTTCTTTAAATATTTCCATCACTGAGAGTTCATGATTGTTCCTCGCGTGTATAAAGTGAAACAGGAGTTTTCTGTACTTTTCCTGCTATAACAAAGAGTCATTTTTCTCAATTGTCTGTCACTCATATACACTACCACTAATCTCAAGAGGCTTTGCATACGTGACCAAGATACATTGCATACGCGACCTCTGCGATATTCCAGAGTACAAACATGTGGAAATTATTAAACTGTTGATCATGAAGCCAGAAAGACGCCATCTGCCCTTTCTGAGAGGGCTGGGCCCCTCAGTTTTGAAAAGGGCTGATGGTGGGCCGATACCCCCCTCCTGGAGAAATTTTCTCTGCACCAAAGAAGACACTGTGGCTAATATCCCAGTCTATGTCATATATGACGATGAGGAACAAGATGGGAGCGAGTACTGTGCCTTGAGGAACAGAGCTTTTTGTCGTAGCCACCTCAGACTTTACTCTGTTTACTACTACTCTTTGTGTTCTATTTGTTAGGAAATTATAGATCCATCTACCAACTTTTCCGGTTATTACTTTATCACGTATTTTGTGTGATATTACACAGTGGTTACACTTGTCAAAGGCTTTTGCAAATCTGTGTATATTACATCTGCATTTTGTTTGTCTTCTAGAGCATCCAAGACCTTGTCATAGTGGTCCAGTAGTTGGAAAAGACAGGAGCGACCTGCTCTAAACTCATGCTGCCCTGGGTTGTGTAACTGATGGGTATCTAGATGCGTGGAGATCTTGCTTCTTAGAACCCTTTCAAAGATTTTTATGATATGGGACGTTAGCGCTATTGGTCTGTAGTTCTTTGCTATTGCTTTACTGCCCCCTTTGTGGAGTGGGGCTATGTCTGTTGTGGGACGACCCCTGTATCCATGCTCCCTCTCCATAGGATGTTAAGGGCACATGATAGGGGCTTCTTGCAATTCTTAATGAACATGGAGTTCCATGAGTCTGGGCCTGGGGCAGAGTGCATAGGCATGTCATTTATCGCCTTTTTGAAGTCATTTGTCGTCAGGATAATGTCTGATAGGTTTGCGTCTACCAAATTATGTGGCACTCTCATAAAAAATTCATTTAGGTCTTCGACTCTCAGACTGGTTAGCGGCTCGCTAAAAACTGAGTCATATTGGGACTTGAGTAGCTCACTCATTTCCTTGCTGTCATCTGTGTAGGACCCATCTCGTTTAAGTAGGGGCCCAATACTGGATGTTGTTCTCGACTTTGATTTGGCATAAGAAAAGAAATACTTTGGGTTTCTTTCTATTTCATTTATGGCTTTTAGTTCTTCCCGCGTTGCTTGACTCCTGTATGATTCCTTTAGTTTTAGTTCGATGTTTGCTATTTCCCTGACCAGTGCCTCCCTACGTATTGCAGATATATTGGCCTCTTTTCGCCGCTCTGTTATTCTTTGCTCAGTCCCACCCTGTTCAATATTCTAATTAATGCTTTACTTAATGCTATGCCTATCCATCCCCATCATTATATGATTAGTTTTGCTGATGATATGATTCACACCACTGGATTCTCCAACATCCCAAACATTCTTAACCATGTACTAGCCTCGTGTCAGGACCTGGGGTTGATAATCTCTACTGATAAAACAAAGATACTCAACAGTCGTCCTCCTCGACAGAGAGGCACAGTTCGCCAGATCCAGATGCATGATGGGTCTCTTCTATAATATGTAACCAGATACAGGTATCTAGGCTTTGACGTCCCACTACTTAGACCTGCTGTAACGAGACTTTGTCGCCAATACAAAGAAAGGCTGAGAGCACTTAGAGTTGTGGCAGGGTTTCACCCCAGGTATGGTGCTAATGTTAAAATTGTGAAAATGATGTATCTTGCTTATATTAGATCATTGGTTGATTATGCTGCGCCACTACTTGCTCTTGTGTCTGACTAGAAGCATGGAGGGCTGGAAAAACTGCAGAACAAAGCAATGAAGATCATTCCAGGATGCCCTCATACTGCCAAAATTTTGAATATGCGTAAAGAACTTGATATTCCAAGCATCAGAGATCGTGTTACTGAAAGAAATATCCTCATTGGGGTCAACATGCTCAGGTAAGCCCATTCAAAACCCTGCACAGGGCCCCTCCATACTTTCCTCAGCATTGGTGAACACCCCTCCAGATGGATAAAAAAACTGGAATCGATCTCTGCATGAACCAGCTACATGATCTATGTCAAATAAGGCAACAGCGGCACTTCCCCACTCCATGGGATACTACCCCATTCCAAACTATCAGCCCTCCATTTCCCCCCAAAATGCTTCTTAAAAGACAACCAAAGCTTCGCCTTGAATCCAAACAGGATGCCTTAAGCTGTATTAATAACTTAGTCACACAACACACTCTCTCACAAATTATTTACGTTGATGGTTCTGTTCACCAATCCACTGTTACAGCTTGTAGTTCTGCTGTTGCCATATAGAGTGATGGCTCTCACAAAGAAATTGGAACAAGCATCAATAATTGGTCCTCTACCCTTCAAACAGAACTGTTTGTCATACTCCTTGCACTCAAATGCGTCCATGTATCTAAGGTTGACTCTTTAATTGTAACTGATTCTCTGTCCTCCATAAACGATCTCAGCTCATTAAGTATAAATTGTGGCATGCTTGTCAGAAGCCAGACACAGGTATGGTATGATTGTGTACAGTGGAGTCAGAGTGCACATGCTGTGGATTCCATCTCACATTGGTCATCAGATGCATGATAGAACTGGTGAATAGGCTAAAAGAGGAAGTAAATTACAATCTTGGGTTGTCAGTTAGCAGTTTGAAAACAATAATACGAGAACTTCAACTGAACTTTATTGACTTAAGACTCAGGGAGACTGACACCAGTCAGTCCATCTATCATCATTCTATCATGCAAGAAGAGCCACATGTCTATGGTGCATCCATCAAAATAAGCAGACTCTTGGAAGGCACTACAGCCCGGCTCCGGCTTGGTTGCAAGTATCTTTGGCAGCTGTTAAGCATTTTGCCCACGGATATTATTTTTTGTCCGATTTTGTTTATTTTTTGTGTACTTTTAGACATACATTTAATGAACTGTAACAAAGTTTCAATAAGTTCGGGCAAAAAACAACTGAGAAAAAAAACATTTACTGATTTTGATAAATGGCAGCAAGACAGGACGGATTGGCACTACAAAGAGCTCTGCGGATAATTCCCACTGTTAGAATACGTCTAACCCGACTTTCTGGTGTTTGCAATGAATGGAATATACCTTATTTTCAAGCTGAAAAAAATACATTTGGTACGCTTTTGACATTCACAAAAATATTTGCCTTTTATTTTTTTTTTTTTTTTTGGATTAACACATCGGCCGATTCCACCAAGGCAGGGTGGCCCAAAAAAGAAAAACTTTCATCATTCACTCCATCACTGTCTTGCCAGAGGGGTGCTTTACACTAGAGTTATAAAACTGTGCAGACACTGTTCTTCCCATCTCCAGGACTCAAGTCCGGCCTGCCGGTTTCCCTGAATCCCTTCATAAATGTTACTTTGCTCACACTCCAACAGCACGTCAAGTATTAAAAACCATTTGTCTCTAATCACTACTATCAAATATGCTCACGCATGCCTGCTGAAAGTCCAAGCCCCTCGCACACAAAATCTCCTTTACCCCCTCCCTCCATCCTTTCCTAGGCCGACCCCTACCCCGCCTTCCCTCCACTACAGATTTATACACTCTTGAAGTCATTCTGTTTCGTTCCATTCTCTCTACATGTCCAAACCACCTCAACAACCCCTCCTCAGCCCTCTGGATAATAGTTTTTCTAATCCCGCACCTCCTCCTAATTTCCAAACTACGAATTCTCTGCATTATATTCACACCACACATTGACCTCAGACATGACATCTCCACTGCCTTCTCCTCGTTGCAACATTTATCACCCATGCTTCGCACCCATATAAGAGTGTTGGTATAACTATACTCTCATACATTCCCTTCTTTACTTCCATGGACAAAGTTGTGTCTCCACAGACTCCGAAGTGCACCACTCACCCTTTTCCCTCATCAATTCTATGATTCACCTCATCCTTCATAGACCCATCTGCTGACATGTCCACTCCCAAATATCTGAATACATTCACCTCCATACTCTCTCCCTCCAATCTGATATACAATCTTTCGTCACCTAATCTTTTTGTTATCCTCATCACCTTATTCTTTCCTATATTCACTTTCAAGTTTCTTCTTTTACATTCCCTACCAAACTCATCCACCAACCTCTGAAACTTTTCTTCAGAATCTCCCAAAAGCAACTGCGACAACTCCCACTTTGTGTTAGATTCTTTATCTTTTAACCCCACACCTCTTGCCAAGACCCTCGCATTCACTTCTTTTACAACCCCATCTATAAATATATTGAACCACGGTGACATCACACATCCTTGAATAAGGCCTACTTTTACTGGGAAATAATCTCCCTCTCTCCTACACACTCTAACCTGAGCTTCACTATCCTCATAAAAACTCTTCACTGCTTTCAGTAACCTAATCTGCCACATTGCCCCCTTATCCACCCTGTCATACGTCTTTTCCAAATCCATAAATGCCACAAAAACCTCTTTACCCTTATATGTTTCACTGTAAACACTTGGTCTACACACCCCCTACCTTTCCTAAAGCCCCCTGTTCATCTGCTATCCTACTCTCTGTCTTACTCTTCTTTCAATAATAACTCTACCATACACTTTACCAGGTATGCTCAACAGACTTATTCCCCTATAATTGTTGCACTCTCTTTTGTCCCATTTGCTTTTATACAAAGGCACTATGCATGCTCTCTGCCAATTCCTAGGTACCTGTAGTGGTTGTAGGTTATTGAAAAGCTGAGTAACAATAACAATGTACTCTCCAAGGCCGCTCCATAACAACAACGACAATAACAAAACAATTATAAATGACTGAACCAAACAAACATAGTATTCAATCCTCCTACTGCTCCCAACCCCTTACATTCCTCCTTTCCTAAATTACATTATATCATCTAACTTATAAATCCAACCTATCTGGAGGTTTGACAACTCTGCTGGAACGCCGGAGAATTGGAGGGTTTGCACTGTCCTGAGGTGCCTTCTCTTCTCTCACCCGGCTGGTTCCCTTATCAAACCTCCCAGGAGGTTCTTCCTGTATGCTAGCCTGCTCTTTAAGTTTATTACCATTATTATATGATGTGGGCAGTTCCTCTAAACCACTTCTTACTGCTTCTGGTACTGTTGGAATCAGTGGTTGCTCTCCACTCCTAAACCTTGGCATGAGCTGATCTATATGCCTTTTCCATATCCTTTTACCAAACCCTCTAATTAACACTTTGTAATTCCTAACCCCTAATACCTCCACAATTTTTCCTTCTACCCAAGGGTCACCTTTCCCAAAGTTCCTTGCATACACAGCATCATCAACTTTAAAATGCTTCACTACTCCTTCAAAGTCACCAGCAGGCATGTTAGGCAATGAATTGTCCTCTTTAACATGACATTTGACAGCCGATACAGGGACTTTGAAATTCCTATGAAACATCATTTCTGCTGGTGTCTTATTAGTGGAGGAATGAACAGTTTTCCTATGGTTATATAAGAACCTACATAATCTGGTATTGAGAGATCCTTTGTAAACTTGTGTAACCCTTCCTTCAATGTCCTTACCGCCTCTCTGCCAGACCATTTGATGATGGATGGTATGGGGCTGGAGTAACATGTTCAATACTATTCTTACTAAAGAAGGCTTCCAGTTCTTGGGATACAAAGTATGCAGCATTATCTGACACAACTATGTCTGGTAACCCAAAATTACAAAAGGATTTCCTCAGTAACTCAGTAGTCACTGTGGATGTCATAGAACTAGTGACTTGCACATCTAAGAATTTTGAAAAGGAATCCACAATTACCAAAAAATATTTGCCCTCAACTGGACCTGCATAGTCTATATGCACTCTAGACCATGGTTTCCCAGTGCTGGGCCAAGATAGGACAGATGAAATTGGCTTAAAATTCCAAAAACAAATGGGACAACTCTTTGTCACTTCTGCAATATCTTGGTCCATCTTTGGCCACCAGACCCACTGCCTAGCTTCTGCTTTCATAGCATTGATACCATTATGACCTATATGCAGATGCTCCAATACCTTACATCTCAACTTTACTGGCACTACCACTCTGTTCCTATACAATAATACATCATCATGAACAGTCAGATCTGATTTGACTGAATTATAGTCAGATAAAAATACACTATTTTTACCCCATCCATATTTAACATTATTTACTACTTGGGATAATACAGCATCTATCCCAGTTTCCTCTTTGATTTTGTCAAATGATAAATGTTGGAAATCGAGGGACTCTACTAATCTTACATATTCTGAAGGTGTACCTGACTCTAAGCTGTGATCTTCAATAGGTAATCTAATAAATGCATCTGCAATAACATTTTCCTTGCCAGCCTTGAATGACAACTCATAATCATACTGAGCTAATAACAGAGCCCAACGTTGAATTCTGGCATTTGCATTTACTGGAATATGTTTTCCTTTTCCAAACAACCCTAGCAATGGTTTATGATCTGTGCGAGCAACAAACTTTCTCCCTAGCAAAAATATCTGAATTTCTTAACAGCATACACCAAAGCTAGACCTTCTTTATCAAGTTGAGAATAATTCTGTTCTGCTGAGAAAGTTTCTTACTAGCAAAATACACAGGTTTTTCTGGCCATTTACTACCTGGATTAACACACATCCAACACCCACAGAAGACGCATCAACCTCAATTATTAATGGATGCTCTCCCGTAAAATTAGTCAACAAAGCTGAACACACTAATTGTTTTTTAATCCTTTGAACAGCTTCCTCTTCCACTGTAGACCACTCAAATGTAGCCCCCTTTTTTAACAAATCATACAGTGGTGCCAAAATTAAAGAAAAGTTCTTAATAAACTTACAATAATATGTCACCATCCCCACAAAGGACTGAACTTCCCCTACAGACGTAGGTGAAGGTAAATTCACAAGAGCCTCCACCTTCCGAGAAGAAGGTTTAATACCTTCCCCTGAAATTTCATACCACAGATATTCAATAGATCTGGTTTTCAACACTGACTTATTCTTATTCAGTACTACATTATGCTCCGGTAAAATACTCAACACCTGCCAGAGTCTAACATCATTCTCAGCTTCTGTGGCACCACATATTATGATATCATCTAAATAGGATGCTACCCCATCCAGTTTAACAAACAATTGGGAAATAAATTTCTGGAAAATACCAGGAGATGAGGAAATTCCAAATGGTAATCTCTTATATTTAAAACGTCCCCTGTGGGTATTAATTACTAAAAGGTGTTGGCTCCTCTCATCTACAGGTATCTGTAAATAAGCATCCTTTAAATCTAATTTTGTAAATATTTTACCTTTACCCACTACAGACAATAATTCCTCAATCCTGGGTAAAGGATATCTTTCACAATTAATTTGTTGGTTTACATATTTAAAATCCCCACAAATTCTCATAGACTTAGAGTCAGCCTTCAGTACTGGCACAATAGGTACAGACCATTCACTATGTGATATAGGCTCAATAATGCCTTTCTGCACTAATTTTTATAATTCTTCCTTTATCATCTCTTTGTGAAAAAATGGTACTGGCCTTGCTTTCACAAACTTAGGGACAGCATCACTTTTCACATGAATTTGTGCCACGATGCTGGAGATAGGTTTTCTAGAATCTACCCTTAAATTATCTAACATTTCTTCAGCACTGTCTAGTTTGTTAATTTTGGTAGATTCATCCAATCCAGCAAGGTAAATCCCTACCTTTTTCATGAGGTCTTTCCCACACAAGTTACTATTATTGGATTTTACTACATAAAACACTTGTGACACCTCTAATTTATTATATCTTACCGGCAAAACCACCTGTCCCAGAAGGTTTATTTTCCAATTATCATATGCAGTTACCCTCCTAGAACATGGTTCAATGTGCCCCTTTACTGCCTCTACCCAGTCTTTGGATAAAGTCGAGATGGACGCCCCACTGTCAATCTCAAAAGGTATTGTGTGATTGTTAATGATAAACCCATATTTCTCTGCCTTCATGGAAAACACTCTATCCTCTAAGGCATATAAGCTCATCACTTCCTCATCTGCTGAACTATCACCGCCATCCAGCACCTTAATTGACTTTGTTCTAGGATATCTCGGTGACTGCTGTGTCCTTGCTGTCCTGTTTTTTTCAATACTCGATTTTGGTACAGCCTTAGGAGACACTTTTGAAGATTTCTCACTACACACTCTTCTCAAGTGGCCTTTCTTATGACACATATTACAGAAAAAGTCTTTAAACCTACAAGTACTACTACTGTGCTGGAACCCACAATGTTTACATTTCACAGCATTAATCACTTGTACCGCAGGAGCAGAGTTCTGATCTGTAACAAATGCCTGTTCCAAGTTCAAAAGTTTGTCAAATAGTTTTGCAGACTGCACATTTTGCAAATCCAAATTTTCTGCAACTAGGTGAGGAAAATATACTTCATCCACCACCGCCATAAATAACTGGTCCCTCAATCTGGGGTCAAATTGTCCCCCAAAGGTACAGTTCACAGCCAACGCTTTTAAATCTGTATATAATTCATGCAAGGACTCACCCTGTCGTTTCTTCCTCTGCTGAAAAGCCAACAAACTGCGGTGGTACGCTGTTTTCACTGCATAATAACTTTTCAGTGCCACGACCAAGTCGTCGTAACGCTTCGTGTGTGGTAAATCTGGTGCACACACATTACCTAAAACACTGTAAGTTTCTGATCCCAGGGACAATAGCAAGAAATTCCTCTTGTTATCTTGCTCTTTAATTCCTAAGTGAGCGAAATTGGCTTCCAACAAGCTTAGCCAGAGCTCCAAAGAAATCTTACGTGGGTCGAAAGGTTCCAACCTTCCTTGTGCTGCTGCCATGCTGCCACTTGTTGCTGCTGTATCACCGTTCTGCTGCAATGTCCTCGGCTGGCAATATCCCTACTACTTCAGGCCACATTGGCCCACTATCCTTGGCTCTGATGATCCCATCGTCGTCGCCACTGTAGTGGTTGTAGGTTATTGAAAAGCTGAGTAACAATAACAATGTACTCTCCAAGGCCGCTCCATAACAACAACGACAATAACAAAACAATTATAAATGACTGAACCAAACAAACATAGTATTCAATCCTCCTACTGCTCCCAACCCCTTACAGTACCTTTTCCTCTTCCATACATTTATTAAATAATATCACCAACCACTCCAAAACTATATCCCCACCTGCTTTTAACATTTCTATCTTTATCCCATCAATCCCAGCTGCCTTACCCGTTTTCATTCTACCCACTGCCTCACGAACTTCCCCCACACTCACAACTGGCTCTTCCACACTCCTACAAGATGTTATTCCTCCTTGCCCTATACACGAAATCACAGCTTCCCTGTCTTCATCAACATTTAACAGCTCCTCAAAATATTCCCTCCAGATTCCCGATACCTCTAACTCTCCATTTAATAACTCTTCTCTCCTATTTTTAACTGTGAAATCCATTTGTTCCCTAGGCTTCCTCAACTTATTAATCTCACTCCAAAACTTTTTCTTATTTTCAACAAAATTTGTTGATAACATCTCACCCACTTTCTCATTTGCTCTCTTTTTACATTGCTTCACCACTCTCTTAGCCTCTCTTTTTCTCTCCATATACTCTTCCCTCCTTGCATCACTTCTACTTTGTAAAAACCTCTCATATGCTAACTTTTTCTCCCTTACTACTCTCTTTACATCATCATTCCACCAATCGTTCTTCTTCCCTCCCGCACCCACTTTCCTGTAACGACAAACTTCTGCTGAACACTCTAACACTACATTCTTAAACTTACCTCCAATAGTTCTTTATATCTTACCCTAACTGCCTCCTCTTTTAGATTATAAACCTTCACCTCTCTCTTACTTGCTGCTTCTATTTTCCTTGTATTTCATCTACCTTTAACTCCCACTGTAGCTACAACTAAAAAGTGATCTGATATATCTGTGGACCCTCTGTAAACATGTACACCCTGAAGTCTACCCAACAGTCTTTTATCTACCAATACATAGCCCAACAAACTACTACTGTCATTATGCCCTACACACTTTGTTTCATATTGTCTGTGAAAATCATTTCAATCTAATGATTAATAATGGCACAAGTTAAAGCAATAAGCCAAAATCTTACTTTCGAAATATTCGAGTAAACGCACGGACCACCTATTTAGGTCAAAAAAATTCACGAAAATCGCACTACTTTTGGGCTTTTCTATGCAATATAAGTGATTTCTTATTGTTTCCCATGTATATTACACCATTTTCTCTAGTGCTACCAGAGGTGACAGAGAAAACCCGTCTCTTATAATCAGGTACCTGCCTGGAGTCTACCTGGAGAGAATTCCAGGGGTCAACGCCCCCGCGGCCCGGTCTGTGACCAGGCCTCTTGTTGGACCAGAGCCTGATCAACCAGGCTGTTACTGCTGGCCGCACACAGTCCAACGTACGAACCACAGCCCGGCTGATCAGGTACCGACTTGAGGTGCCTGTCCAGTGCCTGCTTGAAGACAGCCAGGGGTTTGTTGGTAATCCCCCTGATGTATGCTGGGAGGCAGTTGAACAATCTTGGGCCCCTCACACTTATTGTGTTGTCCCTCAACGTGCTAGTGGCACCCCTGCTCTTCATTGGGGAATGTTACATCGCCTGCCGAGTCTTTTGCTTTCGTACGGAGTGATTTTTGGGGCAAGTTTGGTACTAAGCCCTCGAGAATTTTCCATGTGTATATAATAATGTATCTCTTCCGCCTGCGTTCTAGAGAGTACAGGTTTAGGAACTTCAAGCGTTCCCAGTAGTTGAGGTGGTTTATCGCACTTATGCGTGCGGTGAAGCTTCTCTGCACATTTTCAAGGTCAGCAATTTCACCCGCCTTGAAAGGTGCAGTTAGTGTGCAGCAATATTCCAGCCTAGATAGAACAAGCGATCTGTAAAGTGTCAACATGGGCTTGGCATCCCTGGTTTTGAAGGTTCTCCTTATCCATCCTGTCATTTTTCAAGCAGATGCAATTGCTACATTGTTATGGTCCTTGAAGGTGAGATCCTCTGACATGATCACTCCCAGGTCTTTGACATTAGTTTTTCGCTCTATTGTGTGGTTGGAATTAGTTTTGTACTCCGATAAGATTTTAATTTCTTCACGTTTTCCGTATCTGAGTAATTGAAATTTCTCATCATTGAACTTCATATTGTTTTCTGCAGCCCATTTAAAGATTTGGTTTATGTCTGCTTGGAGTCTTGCAGTGTCTTCAACGGTGGACACTGTCATACAGATTCGGGTGTCATCTGCAAAGGAAGACACAGCACTGTGGCTTATATCCCTGTCAATGTCTGATATGAGTATGAGGAATAGGATGGGAGCAAGTACTGGCGTAATCATTTCATCGCAGTCGGGCAGCACCCTCAAATTCAAATTCAAATTCAAATTCAAATTCTTTATTTCTGGTAATATACAAGGTGGGGTGTACTTATAATTATACATTTTATGAAGTAGATATTACAAGATGGCCAATAATATGCCTAGGTATGCCTAGGCTTTTCAGGCAGTCTTATGATAGGTCTTACTCAATAGCGACACAATTATTATACAGATAGTAAGGTTAGGTAATTGTAGTGATTAGCTAGGTTTACAAAATTGAGGTACTGGTATTTAAACATTTAAGAATTTAACAATTAGTTTAAGAATTTAACAATTAGTTTATATATTAATGGTAAAGGTGATTTATTGGCATAATACAGTTTCTAAATTGGAGTGTCTTAGGCAAACTTATGACTAGCTTAAGAATTATGAAGCAACAGTTGTATTAGAATTTTGGTTAGTCCTGTGCAAATTAAGGGGAATCACAGATATCAATAAGTGTATTTTGCTGTGGATATGTGCAAGATAAAGTAGTTTTCATGTGGTTAGCTACCAGTTGGGTGCGTGAGTGAGATAAGATGTTTTTTAACGGTGCTTTTGAAAATGGAGGTTGTGTCTGCAGTTCTAGAGTTTTCAGGCAGGGAGTTCCAGATTTTAGGCCCTTTTATGCGTATTGATTTTTTGTATAGATTTAGTCGGACACGGGGAATGTCAAAGAGATGTTTATGTCTGGTATTATGTCTATGGCTCCTGTCACAACTGTCAAGAAAGTGTTTTAGCTCAGGGTTAAAGTTGGAATTAATGATTCTATAAATGTATATAGCAGAGTAGTAAGTATGGATGTTCTGAACAGTGAGTAGGTTTAGGTCTTTGAAGAGTGAGGGGGGTGCTGCCTAGCGTTGGATTGTGTGATAATTCTTACTGCGGCTTTTTGTTGGTTTATTATTGGCTTTAGGTGGGTAATTGCTGTTGATCCCCATGCACAAATGGCATATGTGAGGTAGGGATAGATGAGTGAGTAGTATAGTGTGAGTAGGGCTGATTGTGGTACATAATACCGTATCTTAAAGAGGATCCCCACAGTTTTGGACACTTTCTGTTATGTGTTGGATATGGGTGCTGAATTTCAGGCTGCTGTCAAGGTGAAGGCCCAGGAACTTGTCCTCATTATGTTTAGCAATAGGTGTAGTGTTGATCTTAATGTTTAATTGTGGATCACCTGCTCTGTTGCCAAACATGATATAGAAGGTCTTATCAGTGTTGAGTGTAAGTTTATTGGCTGTCATCCATGTTGATATTTTTATTAATTCGTCGTTAACAATGGTATTAAGCGTGGCAAGGTTTGTGTGGGAGATGACATAAGTTGTGTCTTCAGCAAAGAGTATTGGTTTCAGGTGTTGTGATACATTGGGAAGAACATTGATGTATAAGAGGAAGAGCAGGGGACCAAGGACACTTCCCTGCGGTACTCCGGTGTCTAGTGGTAGTGGCGTGGAGGATGTCTTTAATAGTGACATACTGATACCTATTAGTGAGGTAGGATTTGAAGTATGCTAGTGCATGACCTCTTATTCCATAGTGGTCAAGTTTGTGGAGTAGGATGCCGTGGTTTACTGTGTCGAAAGCTTTCCTTAGGTCAATAAAAAGTCCTAATGGATATTCCTTATTTTCGAGTGCTGTGTAAAGCAGGTCTATCATTTTTACTATTGCATCGTTAGTGCTTTTATTTTTCCTGAAGCCAAATTGGCAGGGGTTGAGTATGCTTTGTGTCGTTATAAACGAGTATAATCTCTTGTGCACAAGTTTCTCGAAGATTTTGGATAGCAACGGTAGATTTGATATAGGCCTATAGTTGTTTATGTCTGTGGGGTCACCACCTTTGTGTATTGGTGTAACCCTTGCTATTTTGAGTAGTGTTGGGAAAGTGCTAGTTTCTAATGATTTGTTAAAAAGTAATGAAATAGGATATGAAAGGACATGAGCGGCTCCTTTGTATATTAAGGGTGGAACTTGAGACAGATGCCCTGTATATAATATACAAATAATATTATTTTGGCCGTCTTTCTTATGCGTTTATCTCATTTATCTTTTGCATACTATTATTATTGAATAAATGATATAATCAGATAAAGGATATTAGTATTAATAGCGTCAGTATATGACATCTTGGGATCGGCGATCAGACTGCTGACATCGGCAAATAGTTGTTGCACCATCATATAAGCTCCTCCCATCTGTGCTATAAGCTCCTCCCACCTGTGATATAAGCTCCTCCCATTTGTGCTCTAAGCTCCTCCCACATCTAATATAAGCTCCTCCCACCTCTGTTGTAAGCCCCTCCCACACTGTAATAACTGGTAAATCAAGTGTATTAGAAAGAAAAATAGACAGAAAATTTAAAAAAAAAATCTAAAAATTCACCTCGCGCTCAGGCATATATTTACATGGTGGGTCGTCACAAGACATGTTTCAAGTAGCTATAATTTGCTTTAGAAACATCTTTTTATGATGGGGTTTTCACCAAAATGTTGCCAGATTCTTACACTATTTTTTTGTAAAAAAAAAACCAGAATCCATATTTTTTCGAATACTTCTCATATCCGCGCAAAAAATTACTCAACCCCTCCAGATGATTACCAAACTATATGTAAACTTTGCCAGATGGAATATTGTACTGGAGTACAATAAAAAATTTTTTTTTTTTTATATTTTATTAAACATAAACTTACATACATTATTAACATACCTTGAACCAAATATAACAAACCAAACAAAATTTTCATAGTAAAATATGAACTCATTCAAAACGTAACTTTTCTTTAACAATTTTAAATAACATCATAAAACATAATATATTATCCAAACATTAAACAATAGCAAACATCAAAACGAGCACCAGACACCAAAAGTGTATTTATTTATGACAGTGCTATACATTCTTATTATCAACTTGCAACTAAACAATTTAACTCCAATCCACAAAATAGATGAAATCTGCTCAATAAACCTAAAAAGTACAACACATCCACCACACCTGGTTATTACACCCAAAAAAAAAATTGGCTTTAACCAACAACAAAATGTGACAACATACCCCACACCCAACCCGAGCCAAAAAAACATCATAAGCTCTCACAAAATAAAGGATCAACTGATCACTATCAGTCATACACAACATAGAAGCCGTACATTAAACCCTAAACATAAAGGCTTCCAAACAACATACAACAAACCATTCACTCTAATTGCTACAAAATATTTACCCATCCATAAAAACTTCCACTTCCCACAATTCCATCCTTTCACACTTGACAATACAACAAACCAAACATCTCATAACACTTCACCACACAGGGTAAAGTAAACAAAACCAAACCGAGGCCTATACTACCTCAAACACCGTACCAAGATCTCAACACATAAGGCTTAAACAGAACCTTATAAAAACATACCGTGATTCCTGCATAACACCAAACACACATTCATGTCCACAGGAACACAGCCAAAACAGAAGGAAACCAAAACCCTCCCACCCCTAAGAACTACAGCTATACCCCCTCCCTACACCTACCACACATCACCAAACACCCCACCCCCACTAATATAACCTCAATAACCCTCCACTGTCAAAACTCTATACTCTGACGGAAAAAAACTCTCCCAACTCTCCCCATAAATCTCCCTATTCCTACATTTCGTTCTAAAAATTAGGCAGCCAAAGCTTTAACCACCACCCTCACCTCCAAACCCCTCATACTCCAAAACAAGAAAATATAATCCAAAACAATGTACGTCAATGCCCTGCGCACACTTTTCGAGTAATCACCCAAATCTAAACTTAAAGCACGCAACACGGACACACCCTCCCACTAATCAAATTCAACACCCCCTACCCAATCCCTCACCTTTCCCATGTCCCTACAAAAATACGCCACATGAAATGCCGTCTCCCACTCCCCACATTTATCACACTCCCCATTATTTGTCATACCCATCATAAAAGCTGACTCTTTGCTACCAAAATCCCATGCAAAAACTTAAAACCCACCTCCCGAACACTTGGACGAACCTTAACCTTCCTAAACCACCACCAAATACTCTTCCAGTCATACAAAGGAAAGATTCCTCTCCTCACTACCCCTTTCCCTACACCCACCCTATCCAACCTACTCGCACGCACCTTTACGAATCCCGAACCACCATAAGGAACCGAAGGACCCTCACATCCCACCAACTCTCTACCTCCCACCACTTCCTCGCCTCCCTCATCACCCCACCTATGCGCCTACCCCTCTGTCCCCCAGTAAAACGAAATTCCTGTTTAAAAAACACTGCGCAGCCTCAATCTTAGAGGAACCAAACCCAAACCCCCACATTGAACTCTAGTTTCACCACCTCCTTATTTAACCAATGCCTACCCCTTCCCACACAAAATTATAAACTCCCTTTTCCAACCTACGAACATCCCCCTCCAACAAAGGTAAAACTGCGCCCTAAACCATAACTTACTGTATACTAATACATTCACCACAACAACTCTTTGTAATAAAGTTACCTCCTTCACCCCCAACCCTTCATCCTATCCAAAGCTTTATCTACCACCTCCTAGAATTCACCTCCCTTGCCCTTACTAGATTACCACAAAACACTATACCACAACTTTCAACTCCTCTCGAAGACCATCCCTCCCGTACCCCCAACGCTCCCCTATCCAACTTCCTACCTCTAACAAAACCGATTACTCCTATTAACACTCATGCCCGTCACCTTACCAAACCTCACCACCAAATCACTGATCCATCGTAAACATTCACTAGATGTTACCAACAACGTGGTATCATCTACGTAACCTATTATTTCAGCCCTGCACCCCCACCCTCTCCCCTCCCTTGCTCCCTTTCTCAACCAACCGAAAAAAGGGTCCTGCAAAACGCAAAAAGGATCTGAGATAAAGGACATCCCTGACGAATACCTCTACCCATCTTACTGCCCAACTAATCCTGCCATTAATTTGTACCTTAGCAATGCTAGCATATATAAGTCGAACCCAACCCACTATTTCCTCACCAAAACCCTGTCTCCTCATAATCTCCAACAATGCTCCCTATGCACCCTATCATAAGCCATAGCCCAATCCAAACCTAACACACTCCTTCACCACAATCTTCTATAAAACCCTTAATCCTCCTATGTCCCATTCTCATACTCCTCCCTGGGATCCCAAATTGCCCCTCATGCAACCAACCCTTCAAACCCCTCTTAAGCCTATTTGCCAAAATCTTTGCGAAAATTTTATAATCTGTGCACATCAAAGCAATTACTCTATAATCCTTAAGTCCCTTAGGTCCCTCACGTTTAGGGACCAACACCACCACCCCGGTTCTAACTGACTCTGCAAGCACCTCCCCTCCCTCATTTCATTAAAACCTTTACCAAAACCTCTCAACACATCCCCATACATTACATACACCTCACCAGGCAAACCATCAATCCCTGGTGTCTTCCCCCTACGTAGTCCTTTACCGCCACCCAAACCTCCTCCTCAGTAATTACCCCACCTAACTCCCTCATCTCCTCACCACTCACTCTCTCCTCTATGCTACTTAACACTTCCTCCCCCATACAAGACATCCCTCCTCCCTCATAAATTTTTTTTCATACCACATTCCGCATACCCACTCATCGCTACAGTCGTACCTAAAACCCTACCCTTCTTATACCCCCAAATTGTCCTCAACTTCCAACGACCCTATTGTCATACCTTCTCTCCTCCTACGAAATTGCCTCAGAACCACCGCCGATGCCTTATCACCCACAACACTTCATCCATGCCACTCCTGACTCTTAACGCTGAAACCGATCATTCTGAATATCCCTTAAAGCTACCTTAATACCCTCCAAACTCTCTCCACTCCCTACCCCCTCCCCTCCAGCATCCTCAATAACCCCTCTAAATACCGTTGATACCCAAATCTATATCGCGCATCTTCCCTACCCCTTTTCAAAAATCATGGCAAGTTTCCACATTCATTCCACCACTTAGCCACCCCAACAATACCCGACCCCCCACAAAACCTTCCACCACCTCAAAATCCACCTGCCACGCTAGCCTCTTCAACATCCCTACATTGAGCTTCCAATAACTTTGAAACACCTGCACTGCCCCTCCCACCCTAATTGTGCCAAAACACCTTTATGGTCCGAAAACCAACATCTATGCATTCCACTTTCTCCACCGCCACTACTTTTGACACATATATCCTATCTAAACGGGCTGCATACTGTCCCCTACTAAACGTATACTCCACCAGGTTATTCCCACCTCCCACTACGTCCACCACCCCCACTGCACACAAACCTCCTCAAGATCCTCACAACTTGCCCCGAACCCCTCGGTTCCACATCCTTGAGTCTAATAATAAAATTCCAATCTCCCCTATGATAGCTACTTGAGGCAAACCCCTTAAAGCATAAATTAACTCTTCCCTCACAAAATTATCCTTCACACTAAAATTGGTGCCGCTGCATATAAACCCCAATAAAACTAACATTAACCACTCCCCATCTACCATCCACCCTAACCACTCTACCCCCTCCCCTTCTTCCCATGACCCCAAAACAAAAGGACTACCCTCCCTCACCCCCACCCCACCCCCTTTAAGCCAGCAGACCCCCACAAAAACCTGAAACCCCTTCAGAAACAACTCATTACCCTTCCGAAAATTATGTTCCTGGAAAAATACTACGTCAATCTTAAACCTACATAAGGTATCCTCTACCCTCCTACGCTTGACCTCATTCCTGAGGCCATTCACATTGATACTTAGACACCTGAATTTAAAGGCATTGGTTTACCCTTCTGTTTCGCTTGCTTCCTGTCATTCTTATCAGTTGATCCAACCTTAGTAACACACTTTTATCACCTGCCACTTCCTTATTTACTCTGGTACTACCATTTCCTCTAATACCAGCCACATTACCACGTACCACCTCTGACCATACCTCTTTCCCCGGTCTCTGCCCAGGAGTGAGGATGTCATTTTCCGCCTCCTCCCCAGTTCTCTTTCTTGATTCCACCCTCTCCATTTCCTCCTCTACATCCTCCTGCTGTCTATGGACCTCCACATCCACCTGTACCACAGTCGCCGTAGCTCCACTACTTTCAATCTGGTCCAAAGAAGGCAGCAAAGTCTCCACCTCACCACCCACACCCCCATTCTCCAAATCCATACTCTCACCTCCCAACATCTCATTCAAATCCTCCAATATAGCAGCCTCATTTACCACACTATGATCATCCTCCTGTTGTTCCTCAGTCTCCTGAGGCGGCCGCTGATCCTCCAAATTCCTCTCTTCTCGAGTCCATCACTTCCTGTTCTGCCTGCTCCACTTCCTCACTCCACTGCCTTCCTTCCGGTTGACTTTCCATGGCACCATCCTCCAGTACCACGCCCTTACGCTCCTCCACACTCTTGCCTGCAGGTTCGCCATTCCCACGTCGTCGATCCTCCGTCTCCGCACACACTCAGCCGCCAGATGTCCAGGCTGCCCACACAATCTACATGTACGCACCTGCCCTTGATATGTCACGTATACCTGTGTACGGAAACAATCCACCATTACATAAGATGGTATGGGCTTTCGCAATGTCATTTTTACTGAATAAGTTCCTCCAAAGACCTGCATATAGCCCCTGCGCCCATCTGCCAATATTGACTGCATGAATGACACCAAATACCTTAAAAACGTCGCGGACGTCCTCGGTCCCCATTTCAAAGGGAATATTCTGGACCTTAATCCATTTGTAGACAGCTGACACGTCCCGTAAACATACCTCTACACCAGGATTTACCATCATTCGTTGATCCTGATATGCGTCCACCACCCTTTGATATGCTTCCGTGCTTGCAAATTTCACAAACAGCCTCTTTGCACCGTTAATCGATATACCATAAAGATCTGCAAGTGTCACATGGTATGTGTCGCGAAGAACAGCAGGTAATATCACATCCGCATTCGTCGAGTAGACCGCTCCTTGTATAAACTCAACACATACTGTGTTAGCCACTGCCTCCGGTAGCCGTCCACCATCTTTGCTGAAAATATAATTTCCAACTGCTACCACCAGGGGCTGACCAACACGTCCGCACACCACCAGTGCTGGACGCGGAATCTTATAAAATTAATGAATTCAGAGACAACTCACTCAGAAATGTTCAAGAAATGGCAAAGTATTTTATCCACAGTGGTATATTACAAACCATTCTGGATAAATACACTGACTTTGCTCACTGTAAATAAAAAAGCATTACTACATGTGTGTGTGCTGGTATGTATGTGTGTGTGTGTCTGTATTTATGTGTCCATGTGTGTGTGTTCACCTACTTGTCGTTGTAAGGGTCGAGTCATAGCTCCAGGCCCTGCCTCTTCACTGATCGCTACTGGGTCCTCTCTCTCCCTGCTCCATGAGTTTTATCATACCTCGTCTTATAATTATGTATGGTTCCTGCCTCCACTACGTCACTTGCCAGACTATTCCACTTCCTGACAACTATAGAAATACTTCCTAATATTTCTTTGACTCATCTGAGTCTTCAACTTCCAATTGTGACTATTTCTGTGTCCCCTCTCAGGAACATCCTGAGGCTCGCAGGACCCTATGTCTATCCCTTATACAATGTCATATAGACTATGCTTGCTCTTCATGGTACTCTGCCTTGACAAAAAAAACTGAAAGATAAACTGCAAATCACCCAGAACAAAATGGTAAGATTCATCCTGGACCTGGGTCCGAAAGCATGTATGCCAGGATGAATTACAACAATTGGATATGCTGAATATTGAAGACAGAGTAAAACAACTTAAGTTGAATCAAGTTTATAAAATTCCTCACAGTGTCCAGAATATCTTACTGCCAATTTTGTCAAGGCTGGGAACCAATGAAGTCATAGTACTAGGGGGAGAGAGCACAACTTTGTAGTACCCACAGTCAGTGGCCAGGCTTCAAACACCTTTTATTGTACAGCAATAAAGGAATGGGACAGACTGCCTGCACATGTCAAAGCCAGTCATAGCATAAGCCAGTTCAAGAAGAGAGCCAAAAGGTACCTAAAGAATGTAGCGACAGAAAGGGAGGAGAATGATTTTTTATTTTTTTAGCTAACATACATGTAAATGTAAATAACTCTTACCTTAGTCCTAGTATATATCCTTTATAGTATAATAACATATATCTCCTACAGTGTTTAATATTAAGGTATTAAATGAACCCCAATGGAAATAAGTCACTCTGTCTGACTTTTTTGGGTTATCCTAGGTTCTTTTACTCATATGCTGTTATGTATGATAATCTATGTAACTGTACTCACCTAATTGTACTCACCTAATTGTGGTTGCAGGGGTCGAGACTCAGCTCCTGGCCCCGCCTCTTCGCTGTCCGCTACTGGGTCTCTGCTCTCCCTGCTCCATGAGCTCTATCATACCTCGTCTTAAAACTATGTATGGTTCCTGCCTCCACTATATCTTTCTCTAGACTATTCCACTTCCTGACTACTCTGTGGCTGAAGAAATGCTTCCTAACATCCCTTTGACTCATCTGAGTATTCAGCTTCCAGTTGTGTCCCCTTGTTTCTGTGTTCCCTCTCTGGAACATCCTGTCACTATCTACCTTGTCAATTCCTCGCAGTATTTTGTATGTTGTTATCATGTCTCCTCTGACCCTTCTTTCCTCCAGTGTTGTTAGTCCTATTTCCCTCAACCTTTCTTCATAGGACAGACCCCTGAGTTATGGAACTAACCTTTCCAAACCTTTGCACTTTCTCTAGTTTCTTTATGTGTTTACCAGGTGTGGGTTCCAGACTGGTCTGCATATTCTAGTATGGGCCCCGTACGGGACAGTGTCTTGAACGATTCCTTGTTTAGGTAACGGAAGCTAATCTTAGGTTTGCCAGTCGCCCATATGCTGCCGCAGTTATCTGGTTGATGTGTGCCCCG
>WNWK01020210.1:0-36274 GCA_009830355.1 Cherax destructor | reverse complement strand
TTTTCTTATTTTCAACAAAATTTGTTGATAACATCTCACCCACTCTCCATTTGCTCTCTTTTATATTGCTTCACCACTCTCTTAACCTCTCTTTTCTCTCCATATACTCTTCCCTCCTTGCATCATTTCTACTTTGTAAAACCTCTCATATGCTAACTTTTTCTCCCTTACTACTCTCTTTACATCATCATTCCACCAATCGCTCTTCTTCCCTCCCGCACCCACTTTTCTGTAACCACAAACTTCTGCTGAACACTCTAACACTACAGTCTTTAACCTACCCCATACATCTTTCAAATTCTTTATTTCTAGTAATATACAAGGTGGGGTGTACTTATAATTATACATTTTATGAAGTAGATATTACAAGATTAATAATATGCCTAGGTATGCCTAGGCTTTTCAAGTCTTATGATAGGTCTTACTCAATAGCGACACAATGATTATACAGATAGTAAGGTTAGGTAATTGTAGTGATTAACTAGGTTTACAAAATTGAGGTACTGGAATTTAAACATTTAAGAATTTAACAATTAGTTTAAGAATTTAACAATTAGTTTATATATTAATGGTAAAGGTGATGTATTGGCATAATACAGTTTCTATATTGCCTTAGGCCTACCCCCTCCCCTAGCCCATCTATCCTCCAATAGTTGTTTATATCTTACCCTAACTGCCTCCTCTTTTAGTTTATAAACCTTCACCTCTCTTACTTACTGCTTCTATTTTCCTTGTATCCCATCTACCTTTTACTCCCACTTTAGCTACAACTAAAAAGTGATCTGATATATCTGTGGCCCCTCTATAAACATGTACATCCTGAAGTCTACTCAACAGTCTTTTATCTACCAATACATAGTCCAACAAACTTCTGTTATTATGCCCTACGTCATATCTTGTACAATTATTTATCCTCTTTTTCTTAAAATATGTACAGTGGACCCCCGCTATTCGAACGGCTCGGCAGTCGAACAAATCGTCATTAGAACAAGAAAATCGATATCGTCATGCGAACAAAATATCATGATTCGAACAAGTGTGTCCATCACCTGTCCGCCCAGGCGCTTGGAGAGCCAGTCCCTCCTTGTTTACACTCGAGAGAACAATACCCTGCACGCTCATACAGACATTTCACACTTAATTATAATTGCTTCAAGTGGTGGTAGAGGCAGTGGTGGTAGAGGCAGTGGTGAGAGGCAGTGGAGGTGGAGGCAGTGGTGAGAGGTGGTGGTGAGAGGCAGTGGAGGTAGAGGCAGTGGTGGTGAGAGGCAGTGGTGGTGAGAGGCAGTGGTGGTGAGAGGCAGTGGTGGTGAGAGGCAGTTGAGGTGAGAGGCAGTGGTGGTGAGAGGCAGTGGAGGTAGAGGCAGTGGTGGTAGAGGCAGTGGTGGTAGAGGCAGTGGTGGTAGAGGCAGTGGAGGTGGAGGTGGTGGTGGGGGCATGGAGGTAGAGGCAGTGGTGGTAGAGGCAGTGGTGAGAGGCAGTGGTGGTGAGAGCAGTGGTGGTAGAGGCAGTGGAGGTAGAGGCAGTGGTAGTAGAGGCAGTGGTGAGTAAACAAGATTAAATGAATGTTGTTACCAGCCTGACACGTACGAATTCTGTTCACTCCGTTTTCTCTTATACTAACACGTCTGAAGGAGGAAAGAATGGGAAGATGTTTTCACAACTGTAGCGAGAATGCCCGCCACCACCATCCTTCCCAGCCACCACATTCGTAATGACATACATATTTTATTCATTCTAGAGTGTATATCAGGTTTTTATGTTATTTATATTGTTTATTATGTCATATTAGATGAATTGTGATAGATAAATAAGTTGTGAAGTACTATTTTGTCATGCCTCCTGACAGCAGGAACGGATTAATTGTATTTCCATTATTTCTTATGGGAAAAATTAAATCGCCACTCGAACATTTCGCGTTGAGAACTAGCTCCTGGAACGGATTAAATTCGAATAGCGAGGGTCCACTGTATTATCTATAACTAAACCCTTTTCTATACAAAGTTCAATCAAAGGGCTCCCATTATCATTTACACCTGGCACCCCACACTTATTATTACGTATTATTATTACAGTCTTCTATTTGATTATAATAATAATATTATTACAGTCATCCCTTGGTTTTCGATTGTCTCAGTTTTCACCGATTTTGGTTTTCGCTCACTTTTTTTGTGGAAAAATTGTCTCAGCTTTTGCCGATGGTATGGAACCTGTACACCAGTGCCGCGCACATACAAAGGCCGTAGGCCCACCACCCACGCACATTGTCACGCAGTCTAGCATTGTTTATGCTTGAGTGAACATCACCCCAGGAGTTCATTCAAAACATTTATTAACAATTCATTGTTTTTGGCCCTTGATTATTGTGTGTGACTACTAAATAAGCTACCATGGGCCCAAAGAAAGCTCCTAGTGTCAGTTCTTTGGTAAAGAAAGTGAGGAACACCGTAGAAATGAAGAAAGAAATAATAGAAAAATATGATAGTGGTGTACGTATTGCCGAGCTCGCCAGGATATACAAGAAAAACTCATCAACCATCAGTTCCATTGTGGCGAAGAGAAAAAAATCACGGAAGCTAATGTTGCGAAAGGGGTGAATACAATAATGAAACAGAGATCACAAACAGTTGAAAATATGGAGAAATTGTTATTGGTGTGGATAAACGAAAAACTGCTAGCGGGTGATAGTGTTGTGCAATCCATCATATGTGAAAAAGCAAGGCAGTTGCATGCCGATCTTGTCAAGAAAATGACTGAAACCAGTGTTGATGTTGATGAATTTAAGGCCAGCAAAGGCTGGTTCGAAAACTTCAAGAAGTGAAGTGGCATACACAGTGTGAGGGTGCCAGTTCAGATAAACATGGGGCTGAAAAATTTGTGCGTGACTTTAAAGAATATGTAGAGGCAGAAGAATTCCAACCCCAACAAGTGTTTAATTGTGACGAAACAGGCCTCTTTTGGAAGAAAATGCCAAGGAGGACCTACATCATGCAGGAGGAAAAGGCAATGCCAGGACACAAGCCTATGAAAGACAGGCTAACTCAAATGTTGTGTGGTAACACTAGTGGGGATTTCAAAGTGAAGCCTTTACTGGTGTATCACTCTGAAAATCCCAGTGTGTTCAAGAAATACAGTGTTGACAAGAGTAAATTTGTGTGATGTGGAAGTCTAATGCTTAGGCATGGGTCACTAGGGAAATTTTCCTGAAATGGTTTAATCAAGTGTTTTGCCCCAGTGTGAAGAAATATCTTTTGGGACAATAAATTGCCACTTAAGTGCCTCCTGGTAATGGACAATGTTCCTGCTCATCCTCGAGACTTGGAAGACCAAATGTCTAAGAATGTGGAAAATATTGGTATTTTCCGAAAGTTGTAATTGATAAACTTTCCAATATGAACAGATATCCTTAATGTACCGCTGGTACATGGGGGTATGTAATAGAGAACCATCATACCAGCGGGGAGGAAGCGGGAAGAGGCTGGGCAGGGAGGAGGCAGAGAGGGGAAAGAGAGTGAACTGGGCGCCTACCGACCCGACCAGGTGATGGGATGGCCTGTCGAATTTGGAGATTCCGCCCACCAAATCGGATTTAATTACCTCCTTTCGTAATGTGGAGGAATATCCAGTGACGGGGGGAATATCAAGTGGGACAATCGGTCCAGGAGGTCCAGTAATAGGACAATAATTGTGAAATAAGGTGGGCCGCCGGCGTGTGACGCGGTCATAGGCCTATTTGAACTGAGTGAAATAACCATACGGCAGGATAAAGTCGTAACCCTGATGCAGGGGAGTTCATCTTAGAAGAGACTGTAATATATTCGATGAACTGTGGGAAATGGTGAATGTAGTGAAACCGAGTTGTAAATAATCAGGGGTTGATTGTAGCGACCGGGTCTGGCTTGGGTACGCCATACCCCGACCGCCATATTGGATGTGATTGAAATGAACTAACATATCGCAAGTTATCTACTCGAAATTCAAGTATCGAGACTGTGAATGTGTATAAACTAGTGGGGCATTAAGCCAGGATACACGTAATATGTAAAGTTATACGTATAAACAGTACAAACGGTCGGATTAGTGCGAGGATCTGATTCGCTACCCCGACCAACCACATGTTAACGAACGCTCGGTCTCGTGGGCGTATAAGAGTGTACGGAAATTAACCTTCCTTGACTCGACGAGACAACTAACACCATCGCGATCGAATCAGATCGCAGGAGGACGCCAACAACGGAACGACTCCCTCATCTAAAGCTAAGTACTCTGTTGTCGACTTTGTTATTGGCCAATGATATTGTTACGCACAGTAGATGTACTTTAGCTAGGTCAACGATCTACGATACACCGCTATGATGCTGTTAATTAGGTGAGTGTTGGTCATGTTAATTGAACTATGTGTTCTCTATCTCTTCTCCGTGTGATCAGTTGTTCAACAACCTATACAGTCCACTTAAATTTAACGTAATATAGCTATAATAAATGATCTTCTCAAATTTATTTATACTGGTCTAGAGTGCAATGGGCTAACGAGAACATTGAAGGTACCCCCTCGGTGCGGCCAGGAGCGGGTAAAGTTCTCACATACCTTAAAGGGAATGACTGCGGTAAAATTTATACGAGTCGGTCATCTCCCTGGGAGTTTGTTTATTGCTAGTGGCGGTGTTCCAGATAGACTTCTCTCACAATTCCCCACAAAGAATTTCAAATTTGTAACAGTGAAGTTCTTGCCTCCTAACACCACTCCTCTCATCCAGCCCATGGACCAGCAGGTCATTGCAAACTTCAAAAAACTGTACACCAAAGCAATGTTTCAAAGGTGCTTTGATATGACGAATGACTCTGCATTGACCCTAAAAGAGTTCTGGAATGATCACTTCAATGTCTTCCATTGCATAGGCCTTATAGATAAAGCTTAGCAGGGAGTGATTTCCAGGACGATGAACTCTGGTTGGAGAAAGTTGTGGCCAGATTGTGTCCCAGAGAGGGATTTTGAAGGGTTTGGGGCTGACCCTGAGGAGCCTATGGAAGTTATGGAAAGTATTGTGGCATTGGGGAATTGCATGGGGTTGGATGTGAGTAGCCAGGATGTGGAAGAGTTGGTGGAGGACCACAATGAAGATCTAACCACTGAAGAGCTGCAAGAGCTTGAGCTGCAACACCATCAAACCACAACTCAGGAAATTGCTTCAGTGGAGGAAGAGAGATGTAAGCTGCCTTCTTCAGAGATTAAGGAGATTTGTGGAATGTGGAGTAGGGTGCGTTCATTTGTGGAGGAACATCACCCTGACAAAGATGTTGCAATCCGTCTCATCTACATGTTCAATGACAATTTTTTTTCCCATTTTAGGGACATTTTAAAGAGCCGCCAGACACAGAGCTCTCTGGACAGATATTTAGTGCCACAGAAGTGCAGTGACTCTCAAGCTGGTCCTAGTGGGATTAAAAGACAAAGAAGGGAAGTGACCCCAGATGAGGACTTGGTACCTAGAGTCCTTATGGAGGGTTATTCCCCTTCCAAAAAATAGGGTCTCTTCCCTCTCCCCTCCTCCCTCTCTTCCATCCAGCAACATCAGTCTTCAATAAAGGTAAGTGCCACATAGAGTTCATTCATTTGTGCATGTAAATCTATCTTTAAGACCCCCAATTTTTTTTTTCCAAACTTCTCGGTTTCTGGAATGGATTAATTGAATTTCCATTAATAACAAAAAAAGGCACAATACTGTGACTGGAACAATACACACACAACCCGCACATATAAAAGGAGAGGAGCTTACGACGACGTTTCAGTCCGACTTGGACCATTTACAAAGTCACACTGTGACTTTGTAAATGGTCCAAGTCGGACTGAAACGTCGTCGTAAGCTCCTCTCCTTTTATATGTGCGGGTTGTGTGTGTATGAATTTCCATTATTTCTTATGGGGAAAATAGTTTTGGTTTTCGCCGATTTTGATTTTAGTTGATCCATCTGGAACGGATTAAACACGAAAACCAAGGGATGACTGTATTATTAATTTAGGGAACTGAAGCTCGCTCGTTATAAGTATTATAATTATTATTATTATTATTATTAATACTATAGGGAATTGGAGCACAGATCCAATTCTTAGATCAAGAGCCCCTCACCAGCGTCAAGGAACCTTGATCTAGGGAATTGGATCTGTGCTTCAGTTCCCTAAATTAATAATAATAATAATATTTATAGATGGGGTTGTAAGAGAAGTGAATGCGAGGGTCTTGGCAAGAGGTGTGAGGTTAAAAGATAAAGAATCAAATACAAAGTGGGAGCTGTTACAGTTGCTTTTTGCTGATGACACTGTGCTTTTGGGAGATTCTGAAGAGAAGTTGCAGAGGTTGGTGGATGAATTTGGTAGGGTATGTAAAAGAAGAAAATTTGAAAGTGAATATAGGAAAGAGTAAGGTGATGAGGATAACAAAAAGATTAGGTGACGATAGATTGGATATCAGATTGGAGGGAGAGAGTATGAGGGAGGTGAATGTATTCAGATATTTGGGAGTGGACATGTCAGCAGATGGGTCTATGAAGGATGAGGTGAATCATAGAATTGATGAGGGGAAAAGGGTGAGTGGAGCACTTCGGAGTCTGTGGAGACAAAGAACTTTATCCATGGAAGTAAAGAGGGGAATGTATGAGAGTATAGTTATACCAACACTCTTATATGGGTGTGAAGCATGGATGATGAATGTTGCAACGAGGAGAAGGCTGGAGGCAGTGGAGATGGCATGTCTGAGGTCAATGTGTGGTGTGAATATAATGCAGAGAATTCGGAGTTTGGAAATTAGGAGGAGGTGTGGGATTACCAAAACTATTATCCAGAGAGCTGAGGAGGGGTTGTTGAGGTGGTTCGGACATGTAGAGAGAATGGAACGAAGCAGAATGACTTCGAGAGTGTATAAATCTGTAGTGGAGGGAAGGCAGGGTAGGGGGCGGCCTAGGAAAGGTTGGAGGGAGGGGGTAAAAGAGGTTTTGTGTGCGAGGGGCTTGGACTTCCAGCAAGCATGTGTGAGCGTATTTGATAGGAGTGAATGGAGACAAATGGTTTTTAATACTAGACGTGCTGTTGGAGTGTGAGCAAAGTAACATTTATGAAGGGATTCAGGGAAACCGGCAGGCCGGACTTGAGTCCTGGAGATGGGAAGTACTGTGTCTGCACTCTGAAGGAGGGGTGTTAATGTTGCAGTTTTATAACTGTAGTGTAAAGCACCCCTCTGGCAAGACAGTGATGGAGTGAATGATGATGAAAGTTTTTCTTTTTCGGGCCACCCTGCCTTGGTGGGAATCGGCCGATGTGTTAATAAAAAAAAAAAAATTATGGTTGTATTTTCTTTTTCGTGGTTTCATTTGATAGAATGGAAAACATACTACAGAAATAGAGATGATTTTGATTAGTTTCATGATGAAAACGACCTTGAAATTGAGCTCAAAGTAGGGAAAATGTTCGATTTTTGCCAATGTTCAAGAGTACCATTTTACCATAAGCAAATTTCAGTCACTTTATTTGCTTAATTGTATTCTTATATTCAAACAACTACCTCATTGTGTATGTGACTTACTTTATATTTCCTTTACAAACAACTACCTGATAAGTGGAATCATTTACCTATATATTAAAAATACCTTTTACCATTAGCCAACTTCAGTCACTTTGTTAACCTAAATTTAATCAAAACTACTTTAAATATTAGTCAAAACTGTTATTACTATTAGTTCAATAGCTCCTTGCATTCATTGACCTCTTATTGCCTTTCATAAACTAAAAGTTTCAACCAGTGCAATTTGGAATAAAAAAAAAATTTCTTTTTCCATATCAATTTAATACTAGTCATTGAAATTATTCTAACCATTCATTAGACAGTTAAATTAGTATATCATTAACAGTATTCAAATATCCTATATCACTGTAAAAATTCCTGTAAACACTTGCACATAATTGTTTTAATCCATTAGCAAGTAAGACTTTAATCTAATACCATACCTTTAAGTTTAAAATAATCCATTGTTATCAAGTCTAGTTATAGAATCACACTAAATCCTATGATTACAGGCATTGATCCTGATATCAACCTATTATTAAATGACATACATGACTCAAACAGCAACTGTAACTATTACACAGCTGATCAAGCAAAGACATTACTCAGAACCAACAATAACTTAACTATCTTCAATTACAATGTTAGATCTTTGAGCAAACATTATGATGACCTCACAGCACTACTCCAATCCCTACAGTCCAATATGTCAATCATCACACTCACTGAGACCTGGCTAAAGCCTGATACTACAGGTGTCTATGCCATCCCAGGTTACACAGCCATTCACAACTGTAGGACAGACCAGCGAGGGGGTGGAACAGCAATATATTATACAGATCAACTTGAATGTATCGAAAACTCTTGCACAAGGGACGAACATGGAGAATATATTATAGCTAAATTTAAATCAAAAGACCTGAAAAAAACCCTCACAGTGATAAACATCTACAGATTACCACAGTCAAACGTCCGCCTCTTTAGTGAAAAACTAGGAAACCTAATAATCGATTCATGCCTTAACAAAAATCATTTGCTGGTCACAGGAGATTTCAACATAAATCTCCTACATGACCAGGACCCACAGGTAACTGAATTCACAAACACTATGAGCAACTGCTTATTACTACCAACAATATCAAAACCTACAAGAATCTCCGAGAATAGTACCTCGTTACTAGACCACATCTGGACTAACTCAGTATCCCCTCTAAAATCAGGCATAATCACAGAAAACACCACAGACCACTACCCTACCTTTCTCATAACTAACCTAGGCATTTTGCCCCAAGAAATTTCAAAAGTTACCTTCAGACTGCATAATGAGTCAGCTGTTAATAATTTTATATCAGCTATGACGAACATTGACTGGCTTAATGAATTAGAAACACATTCAGATACTAATGAATGCATCAAGAACTTCCTTAAAAAAACACACAACCTCTATAACAGACATTGCCCCCAAAAAACTAAACAGATCACAGCTAAGCGACTTAACAATCCCTGGCTAACACCCAGCATCCTTAAATCCATAAACAAGAGGCACCAATATGAAAAACAATATAGAAGGGGTCTAATAACCAGAGAACAATCCAAACGCTACTCATCAATCCTTACTAGCCTGATAAGAAGGTCCAAAAAATTGTATTATGAGAACAGACTCCAGACTGTAAAAGGTGATATGAAAAAGACCTGGAAAACTCTATCTACAATTCTAGGAAATAAAAAGATATCCACGAAAAATACCATCAAATTATCAAAAACAGACGAACCCCTACTCTCACCGACTGAGACAGCAAACAGACTTAATGTTTTCTTCTCCACCATAGGTAAAAATCTAGCGAGTAAAATCCCAAGCTCGAACACTCGTCCAACAGACTACCTCACCAACACCTACCCAGATACACTATTCCTAGCTCCTACCAACTCAATTGAAGTCTCGCTCATAATCAACACCCTCAAAAACAAAGCAGGAGACATAAACAGCTTACCACCCTTTATGTACAAAAAAGCTTCACACGTACTGTCACCAATTATAGCAACATTATTCAATAAATCCATTGAATCTTCCACCTTCCCATCAATTCTCCCCGATCCACAAAGGAGGTGACCAAAGTGACTTGAACAATTATAGACCAATCTCAAATTTACCACTGCTTTCTAAAATCTTCGAAAAATTAATTCATAAACAGATCTATTCCTTCCTCGTTTCACACAATGTACTAAACCCTGTCAATTTGGATTCAGGACTAACAAGAGCACAAACGATGCTATAACACACATGTTAGAGTTAATATACACCGCACTTGAGAAGAAAGAAGTTCCGCTGGGAATCTTTATAGACCTACGCAAAGCATTTGATACAGTCGACCATGATTTATTGCTCACTAAATTAGCGCACTATGGTATTAGGGGCACCCCTCAATTACCTAAAGTCGTACCTTAGCAACAGAAGCCAGTATGTGTACACAAATGGAGTGAACTCTTCCACACAACAAATTACAGTCGGTGTCCCTCAAGGTAGTGTCCTGGGGCCACTCTTATTTCTCATTTACATAAACGACCTACCGAATGCATCACAACTACTCAAACCCATTTTATTTGCAGATGACACAACATATGTCTTCTCTCACCCAAATCCAGTCATACTAGCCAACACAGTTAATGCCGAATTACAGAAAATAACAACATGGATGACGACAAATAAACTTACTCTCAATACTGACAAGACCTACTTCATACAGTTTGGAAACAAAGCTACAAATGTTCCACTTAACATAACACTAAATGGTGCACCCATCACAAGACTCAAAGAGGGAAAATTCCTAGGAATCCACCTTGACAGTAGTCTTAAATTCCAAACTCATATACAACAAATTTCCAAGAAAATCTCAAAGACAGTAGGTATATTATCTAAGATATGCTATCATGTGCCACAACCAGCTCTCATTGCACTATATCATTCTCTTATCTACCCTTATCTCACCTATGGAATCAGTGCATGGGGCTCAACAACATTAAATCACCTTAGACCACTCATAACCCAGCAAAAGGCTGCAGTCAGGATGATAACAAATTCCCACTCTAGACAACATACTCCACCTATATTCAGAACATTAAAACTACTCACCGTAAAAAATATTCACACCTATTCATGTGCCATCTACATACATAAAACTCTACATGCTAATATCAACCCTCCGCTCAAAATTCTCCTCAACAGCTTTAATAGGTCCCACGACCATGACACAAGACACAGATCACTTTTTGACATACCCCGAGTCCATACTAACCAATGTAAAAATTCTATGCACATAAAGGGCCCCAGAATCTGGAATTCATTACCAGTAAATATTAAGTTAACCTTGTCCGAAAATCAATTCAAGACTCTTCTCAAAAATCACCTACTCACACTATACTAAATACTCATACTGTAACAAACTTTCAAACCCAATGTTATTTTACTTAAGATAATCTCAATTTATATGTCATCCTCCTTAACACTTGTTCAATATCATATCATCATATTGTTCATTTAAATATTATAGTATCATCATTTTGTTAAATAGAAATAAAATATATAACTAGAAGAAACTCAATAAATTTTCTAGTATTGTTATTATACTAGTATAGCATCAACATACTGTAACTTGAATTAAAATATACAACTAGACTAAACTCACCCAATTTCTCTTGTATTGTCTTTTTATTGTATGTATAATCAGATTGAAATTTTAAATAATACAGAACTAGAATAAACTCAATCAATTTCTCTAGCATTAAGTCTTTAGTGAATAAGTCTTTAGAATAAGCTGCCCCTAATGCCATGGCATGCCAGTGGCTCTCCTTGCATTACAGTTTTATAATTGTAACTACCAATAACAATGTACACTTGTAACATGCATTGAAATAAAAATATTATTATTATTATTATAGTAAACAAATCACGGCACGCGTCCAATATACATCAACTGGTGAGTCTAATATTCTTTCACAAGTGCATTGATATTATTTATACCATTTTTACAATAATGCAATAGTCTGCATAACGGTAAATCTTTTATTTTTTGTGTGAATGAAAAATAAAAATAAAAAGCAAGAGTAACATAAGAGGGGCCTAAAGACGTGACCAATGAACAAATACCATCTTATTTTAGTGCCAGGAATGTCTTCATTGTTTATTCTGGACCCTATTTTGAAATTGACAACTTTTTTATTTTGCATGAAATTGGCCAAATTGCCAATTTCTGACCACTTTATTGGGTAGTTGAAATCGGTAAATTGGTGGTTTCTTATACTCAATCAATAGAACAAATGGAGTTCTAAAGAAATATCTATCAGTTTGGTCGACTAGAACAATAGAATTTAGCGAAAATAGGGCTCAAAGTTGGCAAAATTGCCGATGCGTATATATCGCCGAGATAACTAACTTCGCGAGAGCATAATTCTGTAAGTTTTCCATCAAGTTTCATACTTTTGGTGTCATTACCATCGGGAAAAGATTCTCTATAATTTCATTAGGAAATTTTTTTTTTTTTTTTTTTTTAAATTTTGTGACAACAGGAGAGCACTCAGGATTAGGGGTTGCGACAGTCAAAGGGTTAAATCAGATGAGGATCAGACAGGACTACAAAGAGACCTGGACAGACTGGACGTGTGGTCCAGCAACTGGCTCCTCGAATTTAACCCTGCCAAATGCAAAGTCATGAAGATTGGGGAAGGGCAAAGAAGACCGCAGACAGAGTATAGGCTAGGTGGCCAAAGACTGCAAACCTCAGTCAAGGAAAAAGATCTTGGGGTGAGTATAATACCGAGCACATCTCTGGAAGCACACATCAACCAGATAACTGCTGCAGGATATGGGCGCCTGGCAAACCTGAGAATAACGTTCCGATACCTCAGTAATGAATCGTTTAAGACTCTGTACACCGTGTACGCCAGGCCCATACTGGAGTATGCAGCACCAGTTTGGAACCCACACCTGGTCAAGCACATCAAGAAATTAGAGAAAGTGCGAAGGTTTGCAACAAGGCTAGTTCCAGAGCTAAGGGAAATGTCCTACGGAGAAAGGTTAAGGGAAATTGGCCTGACAACACTGGAGGATAGGAGGGTTAAGGAAGACATGATAATGACATACAAAATACTGCAAGGAATAGATAAGGTGGACAGAGACAGGATATTCTAGAGATGGAACACAGAAACAAAGGGTCAAAATTGGAAGTTGAAGACTCAGATGAGTCAAAGAGATGTTAGGAAGTATTTCTTCAATCATAGAGTTGTCAGGAAGTGGAATAGTCTGGCAAGTGATGTAGTGGAGGTAGAAACCATATACTATAGTTTTAAGACAAGGTATGATGAAGCTCAAGGAGCAGGGAGAAAGTGGACCTAGTAGTGATCAGTGAAGAGGCAGGGCCAGGAGCTATGTCTTGAGCCCTGCAACCTCTAATAGTTGAGTACATGGGCTCCGTTCGTGCAGCAACCCCAAATGATAAGCAAAAATCACCGTCTAAAACGGTTGATAATGTATAAGTGCTCAGTACAACTTGGCATAAAAAAATGATAAAAAGTAAAATAAATACACAGTACATGCAATACTTACCTTAAAATACAGCACCGTTTGTCCTTCCCTTACACAACTGTTGTATGAAAATGGCAATAACTGCGGAAAAACAGTAAAAGCACCATATATAATGAGCAATGGCTCATTTGAAAGCCAATGAAAATGTGGAACAGTGAAAAATGGGAGCTGTATGTTCAGGACTCTCCTGTACCTGAAAATTCCTCAAAAGTTGATTGTTTAATACAGTGGAACCCCAAGTTTCAAAAATAATCCGTTCCAGGAGCTTGTTCTAAACTCGAAATTTTTGAAAGTCGAATCAATATTTCCCATAAGAAATAATGGAAATACTATTAATCCATTCCAGAAATCCAAAAATATTAAAATAAATACATTTTAATGAGATTAATTATAGTTCTACGTACTACACATAAGAATTATACTACATAGTAAAGATATATTAAATAAATGCATGTGTGAGCGTGTTAGATAGGAGTGAATGGAGACGAATGGTTTTTGGGACATGACGATCTGTTGGAGTGTGAGCAGGGTAACATTTTGTGAAGGGATTCAGGGAAACCAGTTAATTGATTTAGTTGGACTTGAGTCCTGGAAATGGGAAGTACAATGCCTGCACTTTAAAGGAGGGGTCTGAGATAGTGACAGCTGGGAGGGACTTTTCTCAGCTGTCGTATCTGAGCTCCTCTGCAAAGACAGTGATTATGTATGAGTGTGGTGAAAGTGTTGAATGATGATGAAAGTATTTTCTTTTTGGGGATTTTCTTTCTTTTTGGGTCACCCTGCCTCGGTGGGAGACGGCCGACTTGTTGAAAAAAAAAAAAAATATATTTAACCCTTAAACTGTCCACACATAGATATACGTTCACTCGCGTAGCTGACCGAACGTAGATCTACGTTTTTTTTCAAATGCTTTTAACCTTGCCATGATAAGCCTGAGTTGCTTAGAGATTAGAGAATGGGTCTGTGCACTCAGTGTGTGTAGTATTACAAAATGTGGGAATGACAAACAAAATGCACTCTTCATTTTAAAGAAAACGAACAATTTATTTTTTTCTCAAAATACTCGGTCAGCTACGCGAGTGAACGTATATCTACATGTGGACAGTTTAAGGGTTAAATATTTAAACAAATAAAATAACATTTTTACTTTATTGAAGATTGTTGATGGCATATGGAAGATAGGGAGGAGTGAGGGAGGGAGAGCTTAGTGTTTGGAAGGGAAATCCCCCTCCATAAGGACTTCAGGTATCAAAGCCCTATCGGGGGTTACTTCCCTTCTTTGTCTTTTAATCCCACTAGGACCAGCTTGAGAGTCACTGGACCCCTGTCGCACAAAATAACTGTCCAGAGTCCTCTGTTTCTGGTGCCTCTTTAAGATTTGCCTGAAGTGGGACATTGTTTTGTCACTGAACATGTTGCTGATATGGCTTGTTTCAGCTTGGTCAGGGTGGTATTTCTCCACAAACCTTTGAACATCATTCCACTTCGAACAAATCTCCTTAATCTCTGAAGAAGGCACCTCAACCAGTCCCTCTTCTGCCTCCTCCTGTGAAGCAATAGCCTCAACTCTGGTCTTATGCTCTTCAGTTGTTAGCTCTACCCTGTGGTCCTCCACCAACTCTTCCACATCCTCGCCACTCACCTCCAAACCCAGGGATTTGCCCAATGCCACAATACCTTCCACAACAGGCACAGGGTTGGCAGGGTCAGGGTCAGCCTCAAACCCTTCAAAATCCCTCTGTTGGACACAACCTGGCCACAATGGTCTCCAAGCAGAATTCAAAGTTCTGGAAGTCACTGCATTCCAAGTCTTACCTATAAGGCCTATGCAGTTGTAGATATTGAAGTGATTCTTCCAGAACTCTCTAAGGGTTAATTCAGTGTACGAGGTCACTTCAAAGCACTTTTCAAACACTGCTTTTGTGTAGAGTTTTTTGAAGTTGGAAATGACCTGCTGGTCCATGGGCTGGAGGAGAGGAGTGGTGTTAGGAGGCAAGAACTTCACTTTTATAAAATTGAAGTCGTCACTCAGTAGTTCTTCCAAGTTTTGAGGATGTGCAGGAGCATTGTCCAGTAACAGGAGGCACTTGGGGTCCAATTCCTTTTCCTGTAGGTATTTTTTCACACTGGGGCCAAATACTTCATGGATCCACTCATTGAAAAGTTGCCTTGTGACCCATGCATTCTGACTAGCTCTCCACAAGACACACAATCTATTCTTGATGACATTGTGTTTCTTGAACACTCTGGGATTTTCTGAGTGATACACCAGTAAAGGCTTCACTTTAAATTCCCAAGTAGCATTAGCACAAAACATAAGAGTTAGCCTGTCTTTCATAGGCTTGTGTCCTGGCAGTGCCTTTTCCTCCTGAGTAATGTATATCCTGTTGGGCATTTTCTTCCAAAACAGGCCTGTTTCGTCACAATTGAACACTTTTTCAGGTTTCAAATTTTCAGTCTTTATGTAGTCCTGAAACTTGTTTATGAATTTTTCAGCCGCATGTTTGTCTGAACTGACAGCCTCACCATGCCTTGCCACATTGTGTATGCCATTACGCTTCTTAAATCTGTCAAACCAGCCTCTGCTGGCCTTAAAATCACTAACACTACAATCAGCACTGGTTCTAGGCATTTTCTTTGCAAGATCGGCATGCAACTGCCTTGCCTTTTCACAAATGATTGTCTCGGACACACTATCACCCGCTAACTCTTTATCCTTGATCCACACCAGCAACAACTTCTCAACCTGTTCAACTATTTGTGGTCTATTTTTGGCTAGAATATCAACACCTTTTGCAACATCAGCTTCCTTGATTTGTTCCTTCTCTGCCAGGATAGAAGCAATAGTTGACCTGTTTTTCCCATATATCCTGGCAAGCTCAGAAATTCGCACACCACACTCATATTTTTGTATAATTTCCTTCTTCATGTCTATGGTGTTTCTTACTTTCTTTACCACAGGGGTACCACTAGGAACTTTCTTGGGACCCAGTCGCACTTAATGAACAAGCTCCAAACACAATTAATTAATTGTGAAATGTTTGGATGAGAGTGCAGGGTGATGTTCACTCAAGTGTAAACAACGCTAGACTGGCTCACGGCGCTTGCACGGACAGGTCTGGTACGCACTTGTTTGATTGGCGGGACAAAATTTGTTCGAAAAAAGTGTTCAAAACTCGATTTGTTCGATTGCCATGGCTTTCGAAACTCGGGGTTCCACTGTACTTTAATATTTTACCATGTTATAATTGGAGATTAAGTTCCCAAACTATATTCTGTATCTAATTTCAATTAATTATTTTAAAGAATTTTACCTAATACAGTATTTTACATTTTTTTATTGTTTCTCTTCACATATGAAAAGTATTAAACATTGTTTGACTATTGTTTACATATTAATTAAACTGAACAGAGCTACAATACAGTACAGTACCTTACATATATGTAAGGGTGGTAAGTAGGGTGTAGGAGAGGGTGAGTATGTAGTGTGGTAAAGTAGTGGTGAGTGTATAAGGAAATGTGTTGTGTGAGGTCCCACACAGATTCCTCAAAATAGTTCCTCATCAACTGGGTTGTAGTGCATGCATTGGACCATGGATGGATGGCACCAACAGCTTGATTAGTCAGGCCAGCAACCAGGAGGCCTGGTCTGGGACCGGACTGAAGTGGCAGTGACCCCTGAAAGCAGCTACAGGTAACCTCCAGGTATGCATGAGCAGCTAGGTGGCTTCCTCACCCCAACCAATCTCTCCTAAAATGTGAGGGGAAGGGGGGGTTGGTTTATACATGCATAAAATGAAAATGTACAAAGTATGAATGCATTTGGTAAATAACACTATACGTACAGTGGACCCCTGGTGTTCGTCCTGCTCGAAACTCGCCCTTTTATGTAAGTGTATTTTTTTAAATGCTTTTAAAAGTGTATTTTTGGGGGTCTAAAAGGACTAGTCTACTTTACATTATTCCTTATGGGAATAAATTTGTTTGGTAATGGTACTTGAACAGCATTCTGGAACAAAAAAATCATGAAAACCGGGGGTCCACTGTACTTTCATAAGAAGTCCAGCCATCAGAAGAGTGAGTATCTTGTTCATAAACACTTTACAGTTATTGGTTACCAAGTGCCATGTGAGGAATGGAACCCAGAATATTGTTGAAAAAATCTAGAAAATATGTACAGTGGAACCCCGGATTATGTACTGCTCCAAACTCGAACAATTATGTAAGTGTATTTTTGGGGGTCTAAAAGGACTAATCTAATTTACATTATTCCTTATAGGAACAAATTAATTTGGTAACGGCACTTGAACAGCATTCTTGAACGAATTAATTACGCAAACCGGGGGTCCACTGTACATACTGTTAGGTGAACAGGGACAGCAGGTGTCTTACAGAAACATGCCTCCAGGGTTTCCACCGATACTGGAGATTGAGCCATGGACACTCACTGTGTAAGCTGAATGTGGTACCAACTGTGTATCGCAGGTTAAGGTTTCTACATCATTTTTTAACTAATGCATGAACATCATTTATCTTTTCAGAATGAAACAAATTGGCCGACAAGATCTGGTAGAGAATCATCAATTTTTTATGCAGCTGAAAGCCTCTGCTCTCCAAAATAGCTCCCCAGAGGAAGAAAAGAAACAAATAGCAACACAAATTAAAGATGAAGATCCAGTTTCAGTATCCAGTTGAACAAATAAGTAATATGGAAATCAGACTCTAAACAGTGTATATACAGCCTCTCCTCACTTAGCAACATACTGTACTTGTTTACTGACAACTCGGACATACGACGGGCTCTCTGACCAGTATGCATACCTAAATAATGTATATTACAGCTGGTTTCCTCTATTCCATTTATTACAATATACAGTACACTACTGCATAAACATTTAAAAATATATCAGAAATGTTATAAATGGTGCAAAGGTGACATTAAAACAATATCAGAGATGGATGACACAAACCACTACCATTATAGTATGCTCCTCACTTAGCAACAAATTCGTATGTCGAATTGTTCTTAAGAACGGAGCTCCATCATTAAGTGAGGAGAGGCTCTATATATATACATGCATACCTACATATTCACGAGGGTTAGGGGATCAAGAACCTCGCAAATGTTGTAAATTCACGAATGTTTGGTGTGCAAATATATTGTAGGGAAATATAATAATAGCATTTACTTAGCCTAACAATACTGCTTCCTTAACCTATTGAACCGTGAACAATCATAAAATACATGAAAACATCGTAAAATATTGTATATACATGTTATGGTTAATAACAAATAATGAACAAACAAAACACTCACCACTCGTAAGATTAGGCAGATGAACTCTTGACAACTTGTGATGATGATGACAATGACGATGATGATGGTGATGATAGTTAGCCATGCAGTTACTGATGACAGTTGAATGGAGGTGATTATATGGAGTGTAATTGAATGGCATGATGAGTCTAGTGTGTGGATTCTAACTCTTTACTGCCAGCGTCACTGCCAATAATAGGCGGCTGGGCATTTGCGAATGTTCGAAGCTCGTGAAAGTGGAACTCATGAATGTGGAGGGCCTCCTGTATATACAGTGGACTCCCGGTGTTCGTGATTTTTTCGTTCCAGAATGCTGTTCAAGTGCCATTACCAAACAAATTTATTCCCATAAGGAATAATGTAAATTAGACTAGTCCTTTTAGACCCCTAAAAATACACTTACAAAAGCACTTACAAAAATACACTTACATAATTGTTCGAGTTTGGAGCGTCACGAACACCGGGGGTCCACTGTATGTACTATTGTGACCACGAATAAGTGGTATTGAATCAATAACAACACTGCGACTAGCCGAGGATTCGAACCCATGTCATTTTGGCCCTGCCTTGTGGTGAGCGAAAATCACATGACGTCTTAGCCCACAGGACCACACAATCCTACAAGAACCAAGCACCCAGCCATGTTAGGTGTGTTACTCTTGGTCCGAAGACATACAGTGGTGTGGGTGACTCTAATCTAATTTCATTCTTATCCCCATTTGGTGTACTAGCCTCCACAAGCAGTATACAGTGGTACCCCGAGTTTCGGCCACTTCCCAACTCAAACAATTATGTAAGTGTATTATTGTAAGTGCTTTTGTAAGTGTATTTTTGGGGGTCTGAAATGGACTAATCTAATTTACATTATTCCTTATGGGAACAAATTCGTTCCGTAACAGCACTTGAACAGCCTCCTGGATCGAATTATGGCCAAAACATGGGGTTCCACTGTATATAGTATTGTGACTACGAACAAGTGGTATTGAATCAATACCAACACTGCAACTAGCCGAGGATTTGAACCCATGTCGTTTTGGCCCTGCCTTGTGGTGAGCGAAAATCACATGATGCCTTAGCCCACAGGACCACACAATCCTACAAGAACCAAGCACTCAGCCAAGCTAGGTGTGTTACTCTTGGTCCGAGGACATACAGTGGTGTGGGTGACTGAGCTAATTTCATTCTTATCCCCTCGGCTAGTCGCAGTGTTGTCATTGATTCAATACCTCTTATTCGTGATCACAATACTATATATTCTGCTTGTGGAGGCTAGTACACCAAATGGGGATAAGAATGAAATTAGCTTAGTAACCCACACCCACAAATGCTCCATGTCATCCTCCAAACTTGGTAGAGAAAATTGTGGAGTACTTTAAGTTCATCAAAGTGAAGTTCTTGCCCCCTAATACCACTCCTCTCCTCCAGCCCATGGACCAGCAGGTCATTTCCAACTTTAAAAAACTCTACACCAAAGCAATGTTTCAAAAGTGTTTTGATGTGACCACAGACATGCATATGACCCTAAGAGACTTTTGGAAAAATCATTTCCATATCCTGCATTGTGTACACCTTATAGGTAAGGCTTGGGAGGAAGTGACTACCAGGACTTTGAACTCTGCCTGGAGAAAATTGTGGCCAGACTGTGTCCTAGAGAGGGATTTTAAAGGTTTTGGGGCTGAGCCTCAGAACCCTGAGCCTGAGCCTGTTGTGCAAGAAATTGTGGAACTGGGCAAGTCCATGGGGTTGGAGGTGAGTGGTGAGGATGTGGAACAGTTGGTGGAGGAACACAAAGAAGAGATAACCACTGAAGAACTGCAAGAGCTTCAACAGCAACAGCAACAACAGACCGCACGTCAGGACAATGGTTCAGAGGAGGAGGAGGTGGAACAGAAATGGAAGAAGGTGCCTTCTTCAGAGATTAGGGAGATTTGTGGAATGTGGAGCAGGGTGCAAGGCTTTATGGATGAATATCACCCTATCCAAGCTGTTGCAGGCCGTGCTGGCAACCTGTACAATGACACTGTGGTGTCCCATTTCAGGGATGTTTTAAAGAATCGCCAGACACAGAGCTCCCTGGACAGATTTTTGGTTAGAGGGGGGGTCCAGTGACTCAAGCTGGTCCTAGTGGCATTAAAAGAAAAAGGCCAGTAACCAGAGAAAAGAACTTGGTACCTGCAGTGTTAATGGAAGGGGATTCCCCTTCCAAACACTAGCATACTACTCCATCCTTTCCCCTCCTCCCGTCCTCCACACATCAACAACTCTTCAATAAATGTAAGTGACATGTTACTGTACTATGTATTACAGTATTTCTTTATTTCTCATAAACTTGTGTGTAAATGCATGTCTTATGTTGTAAAAAAAATATTTTATTTTACTACTTTTGGAAGTCTGAAACGGATTAATTTTATTTCCATTATTTCTTATGGGGAAAATAGAATCGGATAACAATATTTTCGGTTACAGATACACCCTCTGGAACGGATTAATATCGCTAACAGGGGGTTGACTGTACAGTGGACCCCCGGAAATTGAACGCCTCCCAACTCGACCTATTATGTAAGTTTATTATTGTAAGTGCTTTTGTAAGTGTATTTTTGGGGGTCTGAAATGGACTAATCTAATTTACATTATTCCTTATGGGAATAAATTCGTTCAGTAACAACACTTGAACAGCATTCTGGAACGAAGAATGTTCGATTTCTGGGGGTCCACTGTATACTGCTTGTGGAGGCTAGTACACCAAACGAGGATAAGAATGAAATTAGCTTAGTCACCCACACCACCGTATGTCCTCGAACCAAGAATAACACATCTAGCTTGGCTGGGTGCTTGGTTCTTGTAGGATTGTGTAGTCCTGTGGGCTAAGGCGTCATGTGATTTTTGCTCACCACAAGGTAGAAAACAGTTATACTGAGTCCAAAAAAAGGGACTTAGTGTACAAGAACACAGCAGTGCCATACTCCCAGAGGGGAATTTAGGCCTAAGTTCGTGTGAAATAACAAAAGATAACAAATATTTGTCAGAGGAAAGAAAGTCTCCCTGAAAATAAGGTGTAGATATAACTGTTATAGTGAATATCACAGTGGTGCCGTAGTATACAGATAAGTTAATAAATGTTAAAGTGAAGTGTTAGGCCTAACAAGTTTCGTGTTTGAAATCAGTTGCCAGCGGTCGTTGGGTCCTTACCACGCAGGTCAGCTGTATTGATAATTTTAATCTGCTAGTGTACCTGACCAAAATCTAGTGATTACATTGATATAAAAGAATTTCTATCGAAATACGAATAGGAGCACAATCTTGGAAAATACGTAAATTGTCCAGCTCGAAAAAATACGATAAACAGTGTCGAGTTGTGAGTTGTCAGTGAACGATTTCAACAACATAAGTCCGTATGTCATCCAGTCAACCATAGTGAAAAACAGCAGTTTGTGGTGGAAGTAGAAAAAACTAGAAAAACTAAACCCAGTACAGTGATCCATAAGTGCCTAAAACCCCAGGTGGTAAACCAGGGTGCCAGAAGTAAACAGGGTGCCAGAGGTAAACCAAGGTGCCAGAGGTAAACCAAGGTGCCAGAGGTACGGCCGTCCATCATAGTAGGAGCTGCCAGAAGCACTAGATTTTTTCTCCAACACGCAAGTTATACTCTTTGTATCAAACTAATCATCATTACTCTGCTTAATCATCTTCCAGTGGTCTGTCTCGAGTAACCCAAAATATCCCTACAGGATCCATTAAATAAGTGATACTGGATTGCATCAGATCCAAGAAATAAGGGAACCAATGACCGGATTCAAAACTGGTATCCTTGTCCGGATTCAATAAGCGGATGGGGTTTTAGGTGGCCTTATCAAACACCCAAACAATAACAATAACTTAAAGCGGTAAGATTGTCCAAACACTTACACATGCAAATAAAATAGATACGATACAAATAGACGGATCACCACTTCAGGGAAGTATTAGTAGAATATACAGTAAAACAACCAACAAAATCAATCATGAAATCTTGTGTAATATGCAACCAAACAAACAAACGTTCCACTGGATGGATTACTTGCAACTTCTGTGGTAAATGGAGCCACGCCCCTTGTGCTAGCATTCAGGAATCAACTACACAAGATATTAAACCAGGGAAGTGTTTTTGGGTATGCCCAAATGAGACTGAACTGTGGAATAAAATCACATTGATGTTAAAAGATGACAACATCAAATCGGCCTTCATAAAAAACATGACAGCACTCTATAACAGTTGGGAAAGTAAAAAATCTGGGCCAGATGGTGCTATCGCCCTTGGTACAGATGGTGCCCTGGTAGACAGTAACTGTAAGAATGGAGAAATAAATGATGGTAACCTGAAGGGGGACAGGAGCTCCAGTGGGGAAACAGGTGTAGACAAGGACACACAAAAAACAATGTTACACACTAGCAATACCACTGTAGGTAGTAAACGGGGATGCCCCGGGAAATACTGAAGATAAATTACCAGAAACTGATGAAGGCTCCATTGTTAGCCCTAGTGCCGAAGATAGAAACGAGACAGGAACACACCCACCAATAGGGAATACAATGGGGAACACAGTCACAAAAAATCATGGCAAACGGAAACCAGGCCTGTGTGAATATTATGCACTTGGTATCTGCAGGCATGGAATATCTGGGAAATCAGATGGGACATGTAATTATGATCACCCCAGAAAATGCCGTGCCCATATGAAAACAGGAAAATGCAACCTCCCGTCCTGTAAGCTTTTCCACCCTGAAATGTGCCACTCATCAGTTCAGGAAAGACAGTGCTATAACTTATATTGCCAGGCATACCACCTAAAGGGTACAAGACGGCACAGAACCTGGGTAGCCACAGCCACTCCGGAGAGAGAGGTTTTTTAGTGCCAGGAAGGAAAAAAAGCTGGCAGGAAATGACAGAAATCGTACACACACTGCAATCATTTCTGGAGTGGAATCACAGTCAATGGCCTCCACTCCAAACAACAGATATTAGTGCCCATACCACCAATACCACCAATCCAACGACATTCATCTTTGCAAATATACAGGGTCTAAAGCAAAAAACAACAAGATACCTTACATCCGTGGACTGCTTACAGAGTCAAATGCTGTTTGCGGCTTTCACAGAGACCCACATAAGAGATCACTTGGACAATGAAATATGGATCCTGGGCTACAACCTATACAGATGTGACAGAGTGAACAGGCAAAAAGCACAGAGTCACTTATATGTTCAGAACTACTAAATGCCTCAAATGATGTAGTTGAAGTATTAGTAATAAAGATCGAGAATCAAAACTTGGTCATCGTAGTTGTATACAAGCCTCCGGATGCAACGTCCCAACAATTCCAGGAACAGCTTTTGAAAATTGACCACTGTCTGGAAAATCTTCCAGCTCCTGCCACCAACATCTTGCTCCTGGGGGATTTCAGCCTAAGGCACCTAAAATGGAGGAATATTGCAAACAATGTGGTAGCAGAGATAACACCAGGAGGCAGCTCAGATGAAAACTCGCACACACATGAACTTTTAAATCTCTGCACCAAATTCACCTTAAACCAGCAAATAGTAGAGCCTACAAGATTAGAGAATACGCAGGACCTCATCTTCACCAACAATGATGATCTGATACGAAATGTCATCATATCAAAACCTCTTTAAGGGGGGCTCCTTGTCGTGGTAAAGAGGCTATCGGTCTGAGGAATTGGACCTCTTGGTCTTCTTCCTCAGACCGAACCTAATTACCCCCCAATCCCCCTCCCTTTTCCCATCTTCCCCATCCTCCCTTTTCCCTTTCCTCCTCCTCCTCCTCCTCATCCCTTCCTTATTTCCTTCCCAGTTTTGCCCTGGGAGCTTCTCTCCTCAGACATTCTAGTTCCTAGGTAGGGGGAAGGGTATCGTAGTCCATCCCATTCCGTTGAGGTCCTTGGCGGTGGTGTAGTTTGCCTTGGAATCTGGATTGCCTGGGGATGTCCCGATCCCTCTCCGGTCACCCGGGGGGTGGCTTTGGGTATCTTTCGGGCGACGGGTGTATCTCTGGAGGCCACCTTTCGGATTCCGGGGGTGGTGGCCGAAGGCGGTATGCTTTGTGGCGGATATCCGGCCGCCCTCTCTTTTGTCCGCCGAGATGGCTCGGTGGATGTGAGGTTGCTATCCCGGATTGCTGGTTTACTGGCGTGAAGGGTAGGGTATGGCACGGGTTCCATGCAGCATCTGCACTACTTGCGGTGTTGAGGTCCTCTTGGGCACAGAGGGAGATTTGCGCTCCCTTTCCTTCCTCCTAGGACCTATTCCTCCACGTTCCCCCCTTTTTTATTCTTTTTTTTTATTTTTATTTTCTTCTTTCTTTTTTTTTTCTTAAAAATAAAAAGAAAGAAGTAACCTAACCATGGCTGACCCAATCCATGAACCCACTACCCCCGGGCCCCTTCCTGATACCGCACCCAGTACTGACCCTGCCTCGTTAACGGACAAATCTTTGGACACCTCTCATGCCCCTGTACCTCTTGCTGGGGCCGGTTCGTCACCTGCTTCAGGTACCAGGGACCCGACTGGCCCTTTCGATATGTCTGACCTTCGCTCTTCTCTGACCTTGATTCCGGCTTCTCCCTCGACGGTGCGGCAATTTTCGAATCGCTCGCCCGTCTCACATCAGACCACCCCTGGTCCCACACCCAAACGACCAAGACCCACACATGACGATTCGACACTTTCTTCTCGTTCATCTCAGAAACGACAAGCTCGTCACGCACTCCCCTTAAACTCTGTTTCAAACTACTCAATGGACAAAGTTTTTTACTCTTCGACCGACTTCTCCTAATACCTATCTTTCAGACCATAGTATTGGTAAGGCTCTGCTACGCCATGTTGGTCAAAACATCTCATTTCACGCTCTCAAGAGCGGCACTCGCATCATCACGGTCCAGAATGCTGGCCAAGCTTGCGATCTTTCTCTTCTTACAACTATTGATACTACTCCTGTTACTATTGACAAGCACCATTCCCTCAATTCTTGTTGTGGTTCTGTCATTTTGCCCCACACCATTGTCCAACGGAATTTCCAGACATGTGGTGATGACATTTTCGAGCAGCTTGAGCTCCAGGAACTCCCTATCCTTAAAGTTGACACTTTTGTCCTCCCAGCCAATAAGCGAAGACGTTATCCTTGCAATATAGCTCGTTTTAACGTTTGACTGCCGAGAACTGCCACCTTCGGTCTACATTGCAGGTCAACGTTTACAAGTTCGAAAAGTGACCCCTACACCGCAGCAGTGTAGAAACTGCTGGCGTTTTGGTCATCCAGCAAAATATTGCAGGTCCATGGCCGAATTCCCAGTCTGTGGTGCTGACCACCATGCCAGTTCTTCTTGTACTCTACCTCCCTCTTGCCTTAACTGTCATGAGGCACATCCTTCATATTCTCGCCGTTGTCAGGTTTACCTGAATGAGCGGGAAATCCGTTGTCTCAAAGAGGCGGAAGGCTTCTCCTATGCTATGGCTGTCTCTCATCTTCGCCTTCAAGGGAAACTTCCCCGTATTTCCTATTCTCGCATTGCTAAACGTCGCCCCGCTTCTGGGGTCCCAACTTCCACGGCTTCCTCTGTGGTCGCCTCATCCTCAGTCACCCCTGTCTCGAATCCTTTTGATGTTCTTGGCTCCGAGGTCCCTACCTCGGCTTCCCATACTATCCACACTCCTTCCTCTATTCACTCGCACAGTTCTGAGTCTACACGTCCTTGTCCTACACCTAAACCTCAGCGCCCCCTCTTATAAGCCTGGCAAAAATCCCTATTGCCAGGTTCTTCGCCTCCGACTAGTTCTGTAACGTGTGGAGGTTCATCCTCCCTCCTCATACACTACCTTCATCCCCTGTCCCCTCCCAAGTCCCTACGACAGTTTCCTCTTCTACCTCCTCGTCCTCTACTTTAGTACAGTCTATAGACTCCCCTATAGTTTCTTCCATTTCTAATGTAGTCTCCCATTCTGCATCTTTGACTTCCGAAACACTGGAAGCTATTGCAGAATATATTTCAGAGACTGGGCCGATGATGGACACTACTCCATCTGAGGTTCCTCATCTCTCTTCTCCATCTCAACCCCCCTTCCTTCACAATGTCCTCCTCCCTCTCTGATTACAGGTCTTCCGCTGCCTCCACACGTGGACTTTTCTAACCCTAGTCCATAGCCTCTCACTTCCACTTCTATCTTTTCTCCATAAATCATGGCTTATTTGCAGTGGAATATCTCGAGGCCTCAGGGGTAACAGGGGTGAGCTTCAGGTGTTGCTCTCCCAGTTTTCCCCTATTGGGGTCTGTTTGCAAGAACCCAAATTACAATCCACTGTTATCAGGCCCTTTTCAGGCTATAATTTGTTATATTCATCGGATCCTTTTTCCGATGGAACCTTTAACAAAAGTGCTCTCCTTATACGCACTGGTGTTTCATACCATCAGCTCTATGTCCCTTCTTCTTACATTACACCGTAGCTCGTATCCACTTGAATAAGTGGTATACACTCTGTTCTTTATATCTCTCCCCTTGGCGGGCATTGTCTATCCCAGATGTTGATTTTCTGGTTTCTTCCTTACCGCCACCCCTTCTATTACTTGGCGATTTTAACGCGCACCACTTTCTCTGGGGAGGGTCGCACTGTGACTCCCGTGGCATTCAGTTGGAGGCATTTTTGCTTCTCTTCCTCCATGTTTTAAATACGGGACTCCTACCCATTTTGATCCCCGAACTCATTCTTTCTCCTGCATCGATCTTTCCATCTGCTCTTCATCAACTGTCCTTGACTTCACCTGGTCTGTCCTCCCGGACTTACATGACAGCGATCATTTCCCAATTATCCTAAAGTCCCCTCTGTTTTCTCCACCTCCTCATTGCCCATGCTGGCAATTTGACCGGGCGAAATGGGACCTTTACGCACATCTTACTGCCTTTCATGAGGTTCCTACCTCGTCCTCCATTGATGAGGTTTTACATCTCTTTTCGTCCTCCATCTTCACAGCGGCTTCACATTCTATTCCCCAAACCTCGGGCAAGCATCCACAGAAGTGCGTGCCTTGGTGGTCTCCTACTTGTGCTCGGGCAGTGCGTTTGAAACGCGCTGCATGGGGCAGGTATCGGTATAACAGAACCACAGAGAGACTCCTTGATTTCAAGCAGAAGAGAGCTATTGCTCGCCGTGTCATACGTGAGGCTAAACGCACTTGCTGGCGAGATTACGAAACTACTGTCACTTCGGCTTCCTCGATGAGTGCAGTCTGGAAGAAAGTGCGGAAATTGAGTGGTAAATTCTCCCCCGACCCGGCTCCTGTTCTTCAGGTTGCTGGTGTCGATATAGCACACCCTCTTGCCGTTGCCACTGAAATTGGTAATCATCTCGTCCGCATTTCTCAGGGGCTACATCTATGCCCCTCGTTCCTTTCTTCTAAGTCTGCCAGCGAGTTAAAGCCCTTAGATTTTTCTTCTCTTAGAGAAGAATCCTATAATGTGCCTTTTACCCTTCAAGAACTGGAGGCAACACTCTCTGCTTGCCGATCATCGGCAGCTGGGCCAGACGGCATACATATTCGTATGCTACAGCATTTACATCAGTCTGCTCTTACTGTCCTCTTACGACTTTTTAATCTTATATGGTCGCAAGGAGTTATTCCCCAGCTGTGGAAGTCTGCTATTGTTCTCCCTTTTCGAAAACCAGGTGCTACAGGACGTGATCCCTCTCACTACCGTCCCATCGCTCTTACCAGTGCAGTTTGCAAGGTGATAGAACGTCTAGTTAATAGACGTTTGATGTGGTATTTAGAGACTCACAGTAGTCTCTCCCCTAGTCAGTATTTCTTCCGTAAGGGCCGTTCTGCCATTGACCCCTTGCTGCGCTTGGATACGTGTATATTCGTAATGCCTTTGCGAATAACCATTCGGTTATCGCTATCTTTTTCGACCTTGAGAAGGCTTATGATACAATTTGGAGATATAATATCTTGGCCCAGGCCCACTCCTTAGGTATCCGAGGCAACCTACCATTCTTTCTTAAGGCTTTCTTAACTGACAGACATTTCCGGGTCCGGGTTAGTAATGAACTCTCCCCGGAATTTGTCCAAGCTGAAGGTGTCCCCCAGGGATGTGTTCTGAGCACAACACTTTTTCTGCTTGCTATAAATAATCTGGCATCTGTTCTCCATCCAATATTTGGTCATCGCTCTATGTGGATGACTTTGCTATAGCTTGTGCAGGTGCTGACTGTCACCTCATTGCAGTTTCCCTCCAGCATTCCATCAACCTGGGTTTCTGGTGGGCCACCACTCACGGGTTTAAATTTTCTAGTGGCAAAACTCATCAAATTACGTTCACTAGACGTTCAGTGGTCTCTGATCATCCATTGTACCTATACGGCTCACGTATCCCAGAACGTGATACAGTCAGGTTTTTCGGCCTCCTGTTTGACCGCAGATTGTCCTGGAAACCTCACATTACCTTCTCTGGAAGGCGACTTGTCACAGCCGGCTGAACCTCCTTAAAACCCTCGCACATCTTTCATGGGGGCTGATCGTAGAACTCTCCTTCGTCTACATTCGGCCCTAATTCATTGAAACTCGATTATGGTGACCAGATATATTCGGTAGCCTCTCCTGCCACTCTTTCCAGCCTTAATCCCATCCATCACCAGGGATTACGCTATGCCTTGGTGCTTTTCGTTCTTCCCGGTTGAGAGCCTCTATGTAGAAGCGAACATTCCATCCTTGTCCGATCGTCGCGATGCACATTGCATTCGCTATTATGTTCGCCTCTCATGACCTCCGCAATCCTTCCATGTATAGGCTTGTCACAGATGTTAGTAGACGCTCGTTATTTGTTCGTCGCCCCTGTTTACTTCGTCCCTTTTCTCTTCGTCTGCATTCACTCTTGTCTTCCCTTCAGCTTCCGCCTTTATATGTTCATGTGGCTTCACCTTTCCTCTACCCCTTGGGAAGTTCCTGCTGTCCGTGTCTGTTCTATTCCTCTACCTTGGCGAAAGCCCAACTGCCTAAGCGGCTTCCGCTCTTTCTTTCTAGACCATTTCCGTTCTCATTCCCATGCCATCGCAGTATACACCGATGGTTCAAAGTCATCTGACAGCGCGGATTTGCAGCAGTGTTTCCGGACAGCGTCGTACGAGGGCATCTATTACCCTCGGCTAGCATATTTACGGCTGAATTGTATGCCATTCTTGTGGCACTTATCCGTATTGCATCTATGCCTGTATCACCATTTGTGGTCGTTTCAGACTCCCTTAGTGCTTTACAGGCTATCCGTAAATTGATACACCTCACCCCTAGTTCTTCGTATCCACCTTGTTACGCTGTATCTTTAGCAAGCATAAAGATATTGTCTTTTGTTGGGTCCCTGGTCATGTTGACGTACAGGGCAATGAACAGGCAGACACTGCTGCGCGGTCAGCAGTACATGACCTTCCAGTTTCATATAGAGGTGTTCCTTTCACGGACTATTTTGCGGTCATTGCTACCCACCTTCGCACCCATTGGCAACAACGCTGGTCTGACCTGATGAATAACAAACTTCATTCTATTAAACCGGTTATAGGTTTCTGGCCTTCTTCTTGTCACCAATGTCGAGGTTGGGAGACTACACTCTCCCGTCTTCGCATCGGCCACCTCGTCTTACTCACGGGTATCTCATGGAGGCTCCTGCCCCTCTCTGTGAGCATTGTCAGGTTCCAGTGTCTGTTCGACATATCCTGTTGGACTGCCCACTCTATCAACGAGCACGCAGAATTTACCTCCAACGACGTCTCGCTCTGCTGGCCCTTTCTTTACCCCTTCTTGCAGATGGACCCTCCTTTAATCCTGACTCTCTCATTGACTTTTTGACAGAAACTGACTTACTACAACTCTGAAGATTATACCTCTAGCACCTCCCTCAGTCCCTTCTACCTCGATCTTTTGCTATCCTCCACCCCTGCACTATCCACTGTCATCTTGCACTCCATACCCTACTAATCGTCCATCTCCCTCTTACAACCCACTCTCCCTGCATCCTACAATAACCTGCAGCGCTGTATAACCCCTGTGGTTTAGCGCTTCTATTTGATTATAATAATAATAATAATCATATCAAAAACAATATACTCAGATCACAACTTAATAGAGGTCCAGACATGCATGCGGGGAGCCCCAGATCGACAAAATATGATCAGCCACGAGAGAGCCTTCTCCAAATTCAACTTCAGTAACAAAAACATAAGGTGGGACCAAGTAAACCAAGTCCTAAATGATATAAACTGGGAAGATAGCCTAAGCATCACGGATCCTAACCTATGTCTAGAACAAATTAACTCTGTGGCACTTGAGGTTTGCTCAAGGCAAATTCCCTTAAGGAAAACAAGGAGAAGATGTAAACTAGAAAGAGAGAGGTGCTCCCTATACAGGCGAAGGCAGAGAATAATGGAGCGACTACAAGAGGCCAGTATATCTGAAATACGTAGGGAGATGCTGGTCAGTGAAATAGCAAACATCGAATTAAAACTAAAGGAATCTTACAGGAATCAAGAAACGCGGGAAGAACTAAAAGCCATAAATGAAATTGAAAGAAACCCAAAGTATTTCTTTTCTTATGCCAAATCAAAGTCGAAAACAACATCTATTGGGCCCCTACTTAAACGGGATGGATCCTACACAGATGACAGCAAGGAAATGAGTGAGTTACTAAAGTCCCAGTATGACTCAGTTTTTAGCGAGCCGCTAACCAGACAAAGTTGAAGACCTAAATTATTTTTTTATGAGAGTGCCACCACAAGGTGGCAGTAAAGCAATAGCAAAGAACTGCAGACCAATAGCGATAACGTCCCATATCATAAAAATCTTTGAAAGGGTTCTAAGAAGCAAGATCGCCACTCATCTAGATACCCATCAATTACACAACCCAGGGCAGCATGGGTTTAGAGCAGGTCGCTCCTGTCTGTCCCAACTACTGGACCACTACGACAAGGTCCTGGATGCTCTAGAAGACAAACAAAATGCAGATGTTATATACACAGACTTTGCAAAAGCCTTTGACAAATGTGACCATGGTGTAATAGCACACAAAATGCGTGATAAAGGAATAACAGGAAAAGTTGGTAGATGGATCTATAATTTCCTAACAAGTAGAACACAAAGAGTAGTAGTCAACAGAGTAAAGTCTGAGGTGGCTACAGTGAAAAGCTCTGTTCCACAAGGCACAGTACTCGCTCCCATCCTGTTCCTCATCCTCATATCGGACATAGACAGGAATATAAGCCACAGTGCCATGTCTTCCTTTGCAGATGACACCCGAATCTGTATGAGTGTCCACCGTTGAAGACACTGCAAGACTCCAAGCAGATATAAACCAAATCTTTAAATGGGCTGCAGAAAATAATATGAAGTTCAATGATGAGAAATTTCAATTACTCAGATACGGAAAACGTGAAGAAATTAAAATCTCATCGGAGTACAAAACAAATTCCAACCACACAATAGAGCGAAAAACTAATGTCAAAGACCTGGGAGTGATCATGTCAGAGGATCTCACCTTCAAGGACCATAACACCATAGCAATCGCATCTGCTAGAAAAATGACAGGATGGATAATGAGAACCTTCAAAACCAGAGATACCAAGCCCATGTTGACACTTTTCAGGTCGCTTGTTCTATCTAGGCTGGAATATTGCTGCACACTAACTGCACCTTTCAAGGCAGGTGAAATTGCTGACCTAGAAAATGTGCGGGTAGCACGGAGAATGGGTTCGATGTTTCCACAACATTCTCCTGGGTCTTCGTTGTTTCTACTCTCCACCCGTCCTCTTGATCTTTAACTTTGTCCCATGCATTCCAGCCACTGTCCAGGTTCCTTTCTTGACTTGAGGATTCACAACAGGAGGATTACTACGAATCCTCTTGTTTTCCTCAGTCAGTCGCTGTATCTCAAGCTTAGCTACCCTCAGTTCTTCCTTTAGCTGCTGGTAGAGTAGCTCAAGAGAGGACATCTTCAGATTCACAGAGAGCACACAAGACACGTCTTCAATGAGTTAAGTCAGGTCCACGAACAAGTTGTATTGAGTACAACATTCAGTCCTACTGGATGCGCTACTCTTAAGGATTGTGTGGTTCAGTGGACTAGAGCGTTATGTGTTTTTGCTCACCATAAGGCGGGCCAGAGCATCATGGGTTCGACCCCAGGCTTGGGCGGTGTAGTTATATTATATATATATATATATATATATATATATATATATATATATATATATATATATATATATATATATATATATATAAAACAGGAATAGCAGGTTCTCCTGTTGGGTAGACTTCTGTGGGGTGAGGGGGAGGGAGGGACGGGAGCAGAACAAGAAAAGGTAGAAGATTAGCAAAGAGAGGAGTGTAGAAATTGTGCCAGGGCTTAACTCAGCAGCTAAGGCGAAAGTGGGTCAGAGGGGCGAACACCTCAAGGTACCTGTCATAGAATCCAAAGGTTATTTGTAAATAGGGTTAGGAGCAGGTTCATACAAGGAATAGAAAAGGTTGTGTTGGTTTGTGGGTCTGCGAATGTCTTCGTCAAGGAGAGAGGTCCAGTAGTCATGTCGTGTCTCAAGTTTGTCTATCTGTCTGTCACTGAGCGACTTCCAGTACAGATTCAGCGCAGGGATGTCTAACTGGGCATGGAGACTCGCTTGTGGCGAAGTCCTCCCATCTGACATCAAGCACCCAGCGCAGAGCCTTGTTCTGGACATGCTGCAGTTTAAGTAAGTTTGTTTTGGCTGCAAGAGAGAGGGCTAGAGGAGAGTAAGTTATCAGCGGACGTATTAGGGATTTATAGAGGTGTAATTTGGTGCGTTGGGAGGCATGTTGCAGCTTGTAGAGGCCCGCAAGGGCCTTACTAGCTACTGCATGCTTTGAGTGAATGTGTCTGTGTAAGCAAAGAAGGTAGTCAAGATTAATGCCAAGGACTGTGACAGATTGTGTGATGGGGATGTAGGTGCGGGTGTCAGCTGTTCTGAGCTCGACAGGTAATGGAGGATCACGTTTCCTATAGTTAAAATATGTAATGCTGGATTTAGCTGCATTGGTTTTGATTCTCCATTTTTGTTCCCAGAAGGCAATCCTGTCGACCTCATTCTGTGTTTTGTGTGTGAGTGTATCTATATTGGCGTGAGTGGTGAGTTGTGTAATGTCGTCTGCATAGGCTAGTGTGATGGAGTTGTGGTATACAGGTGTTGGAATGTCGTTAGTGAATAAAATGTAGAGGGTAGGGGAGAGGACAGATCCCTGGGGTACTCCAGCATTTAGTGTGAAGTAGTCAGAGTAGCAGCCTTGGAATTTGATTCTCATGGTGCGGCCGTCAAGGAAGTTGCAGAGGAGTTTTCGAGTAGTGAGAGGCAGGTTAAAGTTAGTGCAGAGTTTGTGTTTGAGCCCTACATGCCAGACAGTGTCAAAAGCTTTTTCAACATCTTTTGCAACCAGGGCTGTCCTGTTTCTTTATTTTATGTTTATGTGGATGTAGTTGAGAATGATGTTAATGGCATCCTGTGTAGATCTGTGAGTTCTGAAGCCAAACTGGCCATAAGAAAGAAGTGAGGTATCTGCGAAGACGATGGTTGATGAGTTTTTCAAAGAGTTTACCTAATGTTTCGAGGAGGCTGATAGGGCGATAGTTTCTAGGGTCAGAGTGGTCTTTATTGGGTTTGGGAAGGAGATAGCGGTAGCAGCTTTGAAGAGTGAAGGGAAGTAACCAGAAGCAAGGGACGCATTGAGGAGGTTTGTGTAGTAATGATCGAGTCAGAGAAAAGGTAGAAGGGTATTTATAGGCCAGCAGACAGGGAAGGGCACAAGAAAGTGTCGGAGGAGTAATAGTGGAAGTAGTAGTGGTAGTGGAAGTAGTTGTAGTGGAGTCAGTCAATTCTAGGAAAGAGGAGCACTGCAATAAAGCTGGCGGCCCGCATAGGGTAAGGACAAGAACACAGAGGGGGAAAACATGATGAAAATAAAATAAAGAAGGACAAATACAAGGAAAATACCCCTTCTACCTTTTCTTTGTGTTAGTGTGACTTTGTAAATGGTCCAAGTCGGACCGAAACGTCGCCGTAAGCTCCTCTCTTCTATGTGTGGGTTGTGTGTGTATTCTTCCAGTCACTGTATTGTGCCTTTTTTTTTATATATATATATATATGCTTGTACAAATATATCCAGTGCATATTATATGCACTGGATATTATTATTATTATTTATAAGAAAAGTTTGCGACCATTGTCAGCCTCAGAATTAGTTATCTCTGAGTTACCAGACCCTGCCATGTGGGGGCCAGTGGTTCGTCTTTAAGGTCCTCTACTCTATCATCTTGGGGCTTCCATCAGGTCCATGAGTCCAAGAGTTCACCTGTGTCCACATAGGTATTTTCGCTTTTCCACTTTTGCAAGGCATGCCCCCTCTCTCTCTTGCCTTCTCCCTGCTTACCGTTTAGATCATACCGGTAATGTATACCATTCAGACACTGCAACATCATGAAATCATGGTTCAGAGGACATCTACACAACCTTCTTCACTACTACTAACTCGTCCCTTGGGTATGACCTACTTCCACTGGGAAATCCCTCCTACTAGTGGCAATACCTTCGTCTGCTACCTGTCCCCTTTTCACCTGACGCCAGTATATAAGCGCCAGCCTTCTTGCCTGTGCTCGACATTCTTCATGACTGCAATGCTCTTCACACCAACTCCAAGGCTGACGGACTGATTACCTCATCTGTATATAGGTCTACTGTCTTCAGATTATGTCCTAGAATTTGTATTGATAAAGCCACTGGATGGCGAAACGTCTACACTAAAGATACCCGGATTTTAACCCTCCAGAAGTTTATTTGTGTCCCCTCAGGTAAACTCCCTTCCTCACTTCCCCAGGTTCAACATTTTGTTGTTTTCCCAAGGTTTTTGGCCCCTTCCAGTGGCCTTGCTGGGTAGAAACTTGGTCTTGTCTAGCTGGTATATTCAAGTGTGGTCGTAATCACGAGTAGTCACAGACAGGAGTGGTCATAGTCAGGTGAGGTCATAGCCTGTGTGGTGTGTGTGTATGTATGTGTGAGTGTGAGCGCGCGCGTGTGCTTGCTTTCCCTAGTTCCGTGTCTCCAGAAGTCCATCTGTGGGCCCTCAGATGAATTCCCTTCCTCACTTCCCCAGGTTCAGCGGGTGTGGCCCCTCCCCAGTGACCTTGCTAGCTGGTCTACTGCCGAGACCGTCGAGGTGGGTGGAATTACAGGACGCAGTTTTCTGTGTGTCCCCTCCTGTAATTCCACCCACCAAGACAGCCACGACCGTAGACCAGCTAGACCAGACTAAGCTGCCACTCAACATGGCTACCAAGGTGAGGTTACTCAGTAAACATCTCGGACTTCTATTTATATTTCATGTGTTCAAATTCATTTTTTGTTTAATTTATGCACACACACACACACACAAAAACACACACACACACACACACACACACACACACACACACACACACAGCTGGTAGACCTTCGTGTTCATCACGATGTTTTATTTACTATCATGTTACTCTACTGTTCTAGTATATTACTGCATTGTTTTTCAGCGTTGTTGTAGCTTTCTATGTTACTGAACTGTTCTTAAGTATTACTATACTGCTCTTGTGTGTTACTTTTCCTGTTCTTTACTCTTATGTTACAGTACCATTCTTGTATGTTGATGTACTGCTCTTAGATATTGCTACACTTACCTACAACATCTTCCACAACAGTGTCTCCTACATTGGCGTTCATGTTCCCAAACATTTATGTTGACT
>WNWK01020209.1:0-36279 GCA_009830355.1 Cherax destructor | reverse complement strand
AATTGCAGTAGAAATTCTATTTAAAAGTTTGATAATCTAAGTATTTTAGCATAAAAATAGTTTTATCAGAAAAGCACTCAAACCGCTCTAAAACGTCGAAATATGCAATAAAATACCATTTTAGCACATTTTTCTAAACTTTTTAATGTTTCATGTATTTTTTGAAAAATAATATGAAATATTGTATGTTTATACATTTTTTAAGGGATTTTTAAAAAAAATATGTAAATAATATATAATATGCAAAATTGCTATAAAACGTTATTTTATTGCATTTTTTGACGATTCAAGGCATTTTCAAGGATTTTCTGAAAAATATTTTTAGATAAAATATACCTATGAGAAACCCTCCTCAAAAAAAATCATAAAATTTCGCTTACTTTTCCCATAAATTTCAATTGCAGTAGAAATTCTATTTAAAAGTTTGATAATCTAAGTATTTTAGCATAAAAATGAGTTTTCTCAGAAAAGCACTCAAACCGCTCTAAAACGTCGAAATATGCAATAAAATACCATTTTAGCACATTTTTCTAAACTTTTTAATGTTTGATGTATTTTTTGAAAAATAATATGAAATATTGTATTTTTATAGATTTTTTAAGGGATTTTTAAAAAATATGTAAATAATATATAAATATGCAAAATTGCTATAAAACGTTATTTTATTGCATTTTTTGACGATTCAAGGCATTTTCAAGGATTTTCTGAAAAAATATTTTTTTAGATAAAATATACCTATGAGTAAGTCTCCTCAAAAAAATCATAAAATTTCGCTTACTTTTCCCATAAATTTCAATTGCAGTAGAAATTCTATTTAAAAGTTTGATAATCTAAGTATTTTAGCATAAAAATGAGTATGTGTGTGTGTGTGTGTTTGTGTGTGTGTGTGGATTTATTGTGTGAAAAGTAGTTGTGAAATTGTGTGTTATGGTGTACGAGTGTGTATGTGGTGTCTGCGAGTAACACGTAGTCTACAGTGCTCCTCTACCTGGCCTGACCTGACACACCTGATCTACCAGTTAATGTATTCTATGCTTCACCTGTCTGCTCGCCCTTTTCTACTAGAAATTATCAATTGCTACTTGTTACCGAGTACTTGATATCCTATTCCTTACCTTACTATGAGAGTTGACCGTTCACAAACAGCTTAGCGGTTAGGCAATTGGAACTTACACCCGACACCCCGAAAACCATGCATAGGTGAATACTTGCGATGCAATGCAGCTTGGCCAGCGTGTAGTAGCCTGTAGATTGTCCAACTCGATGTGATGTTCTGGCGCATATCCACTTTCGTTTCTTGTCGATATATAATATAACCTATTCACTGTATTACTTTCACTTGTCACATATTTATTTCACTTTATTATCTAGAGTGACACACATGGCAACGTCGCCTGGAGTACACTAGGCCCACTCTAACCCCTCCACCAAATATTTATTTCTAGTTCACTTATAAAATTATGGCTCTCCCCACACTTATGTGGCTCAGGGCAACTCGTTAATCGCTTCAAGGGTTGTTCACTACCCTGACACACTTGATAACCCCTGCAGTACCCTTGGGTAGCCCTCAAAAACACTTATATTCACGGAGCACTAAAGTTGTGACTCGCCCACCCGGTGTCCCTACGCGGTGTGTACTCACCCACCTAGTTGTGGTTGCAGGGGTCGATTCAAGACTCTATACACCATATGACGTGTGTGTGTGTGTGTGTGTGTGTGTGTGTGGTGAGGTGTGTGTGTGTGTGTGTGGTGTGTATGTGTGTGTGTGTGCGTGCGTGTGTGTGTGTGTGTGTGTGTACTCACCTATTTGTGCTCACCTATTTGTGGTTGCAGGGGTCTAGGCATAGCTCCTGGCCCCGCCTCTTCACTGATTGCTACTACTAGGTCCTCTCTCTCCCTGCTCCATGAGCTTAATCAAACCTCGTCTTAAAATTATGTATGGTTCCTGCCTCCACTACGTCACTTTCTAGGCTATTCCACCTCCTGACAACTCTATGCCTGAAGAAATACTTCCTAACATCCCTTTGACTCATAGGAGTCTTCAACTTCCAATTGTGACCCCTTGTTTCTGTGTCCCCTCTCTGGAACATCTTGTCTCTGTCCACCTTATCTATTCCTCGCAGTGTTTTAAATGTCGTTATCATGTCTCCCCTAACCCTCCTGTCCTTTAGTGTCGTCAGGCCGATTTCCCTTAACCTTTCTTCGTAGGACAATCCCCTTAACTCTGGGACTAGTCTTGTTGCAAACCTTTGCACTTTCTCTAATTTCTTGACGTGCTTGACCAGGTGTGGGTTCCAAACTGGTGCTACATACTCCAGTATGGGCCTGACGTATATGGTGTACAGAGTCTTGAACGATTCCTTAGTGAGGTATTGGAACGCTATTCTTAGGTTTGCCAGCCGCCCGTATGCTGCAGCAGTTATCTGATTGATGTGTGCCTCAGGAGATGTGTTCGGTATTATACTCACCCCAAGATCTTTTTCCTTGAGTGAGGTTTGCAGTCTTTGGCCACCTAGATTATACTCTGTCTGCGGTCTTCTTTGCCCTTCCCCGATTGTGAAGGTTGTTGCCAATCTTCTTAGGAAAATTATAATAGAAAAACAATAATAGCTATAACCATAAACAATTTTTTTTAATACAGAATGAAATGCAAATAATAAATACTTAAATATGAATATAACAATCCTGTCTTAAGAAAAATGAAAAATGAAAACAAAAATTTAACTTTGATCCAAAGCTAGGTATTTATAGTATTTACAGATGGACGTAGATGAATATAAGTGTTGATCTTGTTGACACTGCAGCTATTAATCGTTGTTTGACTTCGTGTTGTTGGTGCATCGATGAATGTCAACACCCACTCTGTTGACGGATGTTTCCCACAGTCAAACAGTTTCCACATCCAAAAATCAAACAAATGAAGTATCAGGGACTCAGGTGAAGGTTGTCCCCTGGTAAAGTAAAGTTGCCTGGGTTTTCTTGATTGTAGACGTAGGAACTACGGGCATAGTGAAGAATTAGTGGTCAAGACTCTGTTTCTCTCTTGGAGAGGTATCCATCCATCAACTCAGCTTTGAAGCAGATGATCCTAGCTGATTCAGAAGACTGTGGGAGAAACCAAAAGACAATTACTCACCACTCTAATATGCATTCACATAGTAGGCATAAGGCCTTTAAAAGAAATGGTGACACAAACAATTTACTTTACCATAAGCCAAGGCAGGGCAGAGCAGACTTTAATGTTCCTAACCTAATGAGTGAAGCTAAAATGGATAAAGAGTGAAGCTCTTAACAAAAATGAGGAGTGAAACTCTTAACAAAAATGAATAGAAGTATCGGTGAAGACTTACAGTGGAGTCCGGAGTGTTCAGTCAAGTGATTTAACCTGTGGCCGGAGCCTAGCACTACACCTCTCACCGGGTGAAAAAGAGGGGGGAGGTATAGCGGGAGCTAGACACTCACCCCACCTCAACAAGCAGACTACAATTCAACTACCACTATACATACCTTCACACTTCATGACTTTACATTTGACAGGGTTAAATTCAAGGAGCCATTTACTGGACCAGGCTTGTAGCCTGTCTAGGTCTCTTTGTAGTTCTGCCTGATCCTCAACTGATTTAATTCTTCTCATTAACTTCACATCATCTGCAAACATGGACACTTCTGAGTCTATCCCTTCCGTTCTGTCATTCACATATACCAAAAACAGTACAGGTCCTAGGACTGACCATTGTGGAACCCCACTCGTCACAGGTGCCCACTCTGACACCTCGTCACGTACCATGACTCGTTGTTGCCTCCCTGTCAGATATTCTCTGATCCATTGCAGTGCCCTTTCTGTTACGTGTGCCTGATCCTCTAGCTTTTGCATTAACCTCTTGTGAGGAACTGTGTCGAATGCCTTCTTGAAGTTCAAGAAAATGCAGTCTATCCACTCCTCTCTCTCGTGTCTTACTTCTGTTATCTTGTCATAAAACTCCAGTAGGTTTGTGACACAGGATTTTCCTTCCCTGAAACCGTGCTGGTTGTCGCTAATAAGCTTGTCTTTCTAGGTGCTCCACCACTCTCCTCCTGATGATCTTCTCCATGCCTTTGTATACTATACACGTCAGTGACATAGGTCTATAGTTTAATGCCTCGTGTCTGTCTCCTTTCTTAAAAATTAGGACTACATTTGCCATCTTCCACACCTCGGGTAGTGCGTGTGTGTGTGTGTGTGTGGTATGTGTGGTGTGCGTGTGTGTGTGTGTGTGTGTGTGTGTGTGTGTGTGTGTGGTGGTCAACAGCATGTTTTCAAGTGTGGCATATCTTATCTCCCTTTTTATTCCTTTTTCTCTCTTGTAAATTAGTAGTGTTTGTTCTAATAAAGTGTTGCTCTTACCTCCAGCATTGTTTATCTTTCTCCTCTCACATCTTAAGGAAAACTTTGAAAAACATTGTGGAAATTCACGTGATAATGATTACTTTGAAAACTCGACAACACATTCAGGAAGATTCTGGTGTGGGTTATATTAAATTATTGCTCTTACCTCTTACATTTTCTTTAGTGCCTTTTTTTTTCCTCTGAAATCGTAATGCATAAAAACGAAAAGCAATGTGGACACACATCGCTTTTGAGAGGGACCTACCTATATCGGGCAGGGTTTTTTCAACAGTCAACTTCAACATTTCTCACCTGACCTTCACGTCACTATGCTTCCTATATACTCACGAACTCTGCTCAGGTAGATCTCCTTGTCACTTGATAAAGCCCACTGTGTGGGCGAAACGATGTCAATAAAGGCATGTGAATCTACTTTTCCGTTGTGTCGGTATTGTATACCATTTATCTCTCTGTTATGTTAATAGCTTATTAACATAATGTAACGTAATATTACATAATAAAACATAATATTGCAAAATATAACATAATATAACATAATATAACAATACATAATAGAACAACACTCCATCCCAAGATAAAGAACAGTATATAACAACACTAGGAAGCTTGGTGGCCAAGTTGGATCATCGGGAGGTAAAGTGTGTTGAATCACCAGGTCAAGTTGGATCATCGGGAGGTAAAGTGTGTTGGATCATCAGGTCAAGTTGGAACATCGTGAGGCAAAGTGTGTTGGATCACCAGGTCAAGTTGGAACATCGGAAGGTAAAGTAAGTTGGATCACCAGGTAAAGTTGGATCATCGCGAGGTAAATTGTGTTGGATCACCAGATCAAGTTTGAGCATCAGGAGGTAAAGTGTTTAGGGTCACCAGGTTAAGTTGGATCATAGGGAGGTAAAGTGTGTTGGATCACCAGGTCAAGTTGGATCATTAGGAGGTAAAGTGTGTTGGATCACCAAGAGAAGTTGGATCATCGGGAGGTAAAGTGTGTTGGATCACCAGGTCAAGTTGGATCATCGGGAGGTAAAGTGTGTTGGATCATCAGGTCAAGTTGGAACATCGTGAGGTAAAGTGTGTTGGATCACCAGGTCAAGTTGGAACATCGGAAGGTAAAGTGTGTTGGATCACCAGGTAAAGTTGGATCATCGGGAGGTAAAGTGTGTTGGATCACCAGATCAAGTTTGAGCATCGGGAGGTAAAGTGTTTAGGGTCACCAGGTTAAGTTGGATCATAGGGAGGTAAAGTGTGTTGGATCACCAGGTCAAGTTGGATCATCGGGAGGTGAAGTGTGTTGGATCACCAGGTCAAGTTGGAACATCGGGAGGTAAAGTGTTTAGGGTCACCAGGTTAAGTTGGATCATAGGGAGGTAAAGTGTGTTGGATCACCAGGTCAAGTTGGATCATCGGGAGGTAAAGTGTGTTGGATCACTAGGTCAAGTTGGGTCATCAGGAGGTAAAGAGTGTTGGGTCATCAGGTCAAGTTGGATCATCGGGAGGTAAAGTGTGTTGGGTCACCAGATCAAGTTGGATCATCGGGAGATGAAGTGTGTTGGATCACCAGGTCACGTTGGATCATCTGGAGGTGAAGTGTGTTCAGTCACCAGGTCAAGTTGGATCATCGGGAGGTAAAGTGTGATGTGTCACCAGGTCAAGTTGGATCATCGGGAGGTAAAGTGTGTAGGGTCACCAGGTAAAGTTGGATCATCGGGAGGTAAAGTGTGTAGGGACACCATTTCAAGTTGGATCATCGGGAGGTAAAGTGTGTTGGATCACTAGGTCAAGTTGAATAATCGGGAGGTAAAGTGTGTAGGGTCACCAGGTCAAGTTGGATCGTCGGGAGGTAAAGTGTGTAGGGTCACCAGGTCAAGTTGGATCATCGGGAGGTAAAGTGTGTTTGGTCACCAGGTCAAGTTGGATCATCGGGAGGTAAAGTGTGTTTGGTCACCAGGTCAAGTTGGATCATCGGGAGGTAAAGTGTGTTTGGTCACCAGGTCAAGTTGGATCATCGGGAGGTAAAGTGTGTTTGGTCACCAGGTCAAGTTGGATCATTGGGAGGTAAAGTGTGTTTGGTCACCAGGTCAAGTTGGATCATCGGGAGGTAAAGTGTGTAGGGTCACCAGGTCAAGTCTCTCTGGAATACTTACATTTTTATTGACCTTCAGGTTGGTGTTATTTGCATGTCTAATTATTCCTACACAATCAACTCACAATAGTGTTGATATATGTTGTTACTACTATGAGATATAACGACACAAATTGGCAACAATCAAGAGTTTGCGGCAACTATTAACCACAGAGTTAGTTGTGTTACCAGACCCGGCCACCAGGAGGTCACTGGTTCCTCTTTACGGTCACTCTGAACGACGTCAATATGTAATATTGATGCATCTTACGGACAGGATATTACTGTGTGCAATTGGTATCAGTTCCATAACTAAAGAATAACTCTTCTGATGAATGATGTCACTGTGAGTCTTAGACAACGATGAGCGATGTCACTGAGTAGATAATGAAGAGTGATGTCACTGAGTAGATAATAAAGAGTGATGTCACTATCAGTCTTAGAAAGTGATGTGTGAGTCTTACATAACGATATGTGATGTCACTGTGAGTCTTAGATGACGATATGTGATGTCACTGTGAGTCTTAGGCAAAGTGTGATGCCACACAAGGATGTGTGATGTCACTTATGTTTAAACAAAAAACAAAGTATACTTTGATAAAGTTCTGTAAGTTATTAATTATATAATAATAATAATATTAATAGTAGTACATGATACTTGTAGACATTATTGACATACTAAATAAAACTCCCAGATACCTACATACTGCTAGATACCTACATACTGCTAGATACCTACATACTGCTAGGTGAAAAGGAACAGGTGAAACTAATATTAATATTATATATATATATTACATTATATATTTATATATAATTATTGTTATTATTATTATTAGTAGTAGTAGCAGTAGTAGTGGTAGTATGTGTAGTATAGGGCAAATGTTTGCGAGCACTGTCAGTCTCAGAGTTATCTCTGAGTTACCAGACCCTGCCAGTGGAGGCCAAAGGTTCGTCTTTAAGGACCACCAACTTACTGTGTTTTTGAAGTTTTCCCCAAGTCCATGTGTCCAGGACTCCATCCGTGTCCCTGTGTTCTGTCCTACACTCAGAAATCTTACCTTCCCCAGGTTCATGTGTTCAGGAGTCCATCTGTGTCCTCTCAGATATTCTCCCTTCCCCACTTCCTGTCCTACACTCAGAAATCTTATCTTCCCCAGGTCCATGTGTCCAGGAGTCCATCTGTGTCCCCTCAGATATTCTCCCTTCCCCACTTCCAGTCCTACACTCAGAAATCTTACCTTCCCCAGGTTCATGTGTTCAGGAGTCCATCTGTGTCCTCTCAGATATTCTCCCTTCCCCACTTCCTGTCCTACACTCAGAAATTTTACCTTCCCAAGGTCCATGTGTCCAGGAGTCCATCTGTGTCCCCTCAGATATTCTCCCTTCCCCACTTCCTGTCCTACACAGTGATCTTGCATCTAAGCCTTCCCCAGGTTCATGTGTCCCCTCCAGGAATCCATCCGTGGGCCCCCGGATGTCTTCCCTTCCCATGAAGTTCTGAAATTTTTTTTCGGTATTTTTGATGCCTCACCCAGTCCCACACCCCAGAAGTCAGCAATCCCACCCCAGGTCCGTGGTTCCAAGTGTTTATCCATACACCCTTCACCACTTCCCTTAGGTCAGCAAGTCCCACCCCAGGTCTGTGGTTCCAGGTATTCACCCTTCACCATTTCCCTGAGGTCAGCAGTCCCACCCAGGTCCGTGGTTCCAGGTATTCACCCTTCACCACTTCCCTGAGTTCAGCAGTCCCACCCCAGGTCCGTGGTTCCAGGTATTCACCCTTCACAACTTCCCTGAGGTCAGCAGTCCCACCCCAGGTCCATGATTCCAGGTATTCACCCTTCACCACTTCCCTGAGGTCAGCAAGTCCCACCCCAGGTTTATGGCTCCAGGATTTCACCCTTTACCACTTCCCTGAGGTCAGCAAGTCCCACCCCAGGTCCGTGGTTCCAGGCATTCACCCTTCACCATTTCCCTGAGGTCAGCAGTCTTATACCAGGTCCGTGGCTCCAAGTGTTCATCCATACACCCTTCACTACTTCCCTGAGGTCAGCGTTTTAGCCACCCTTGAGGCACTGTCCATATCTTACTACTCAAGTGTATTAATATTACTATACGAAGGTAGATGTTATTACAAAGGAGGACACACAGAAAAATCTACGCTCTGTAATAACATCCGCCTGGACAGACCCGAACGTCGACTACCTGAGACAAGAGAGATCTCTATCCCAGTTAGCCCACCAAGGAGTGGCCACTAGTGTAAATTTGGAACATATATTTATATTTAATATTGTACCTATGTCAATTATTAGTTTGTTCAATTATTTAGCTGTGTAAGTGTATTCGTGAACGTTTTTATGTGCGTAGATTAGTATTCAAAGTTCAACACAAGACTAATTATATTAATTGAGCTCCATCACACAAAACTTTTAAGACTCACTCAGGTATCTGGGTGTACAACTCACTAGCACACTACACAGAGTTCACTTAGTGAGTGTATATCGTCTCATCAAAGTCTTCACACAATACACTGTAGAGATACAAACATAGTCTACAGTGTTTGGAAAATTTATTCACATCTTAGACTGCAGAAGCAACCCTCGCCTTCACACTGACTGCTAACACTAAACATACTGAAGTAATAACGCCGGTTAAAATATATACATTATTTCATAAACTTCCCTTTAAGGAAATTGTTCTGAATGTAAATATATCTGTGCCAAATGTCTTTATTCAGGTGCACATTACAATTGATGTTTCAAAAGATCCCTTAACGGGTGAACAGAAGTGTGATTCTCTGTTTATAACCGTCAAATGTTTACACACAGTTGAAACTACTGAAGCAGTGTTGATGTAGAATAATAGTATCTGAGTTTTAATTACATCTATTAGTTAGTAAACATCGCTCTTCACAAGTCTAGTTTTGTGTCACACTTTCCTTCTAATACACTTCAACAGCTGCCAGACACAGTGTTAGAATTGTAAAATAATTTGTAAGCAATATGAACAGTAGATGTTTGTATATTGACTGCTGAGTATACCAGGAAATGTGTATATCAGAACTGTGATTTACAAAGTGATGTGAAAGACAGAGTTTAAGTAATGAAGAACACAGACTAAAAAGGGAAGGGGATGTATGGATTAACATAACTTAGCGCAAGTTAAACGTAACAAGAAGCGCATTAGAACTGTACCCTAAATCACAAGAACAATACAACAACACACGAGAACTGTACAGTAAAACACAAGAACAATGCAACAACACGCGAGAACTGTACCGTAAAACACAAGAACAATACAGTAACATAGAACAGAACAGCAACACTCAAGTATCGTAAATCAACATACAATAACAATAGAGTAAAACACTGGACCAGAAGGTTAACATACTAGTAAATAAAAGATCAGTGAACAAGACATTAAGAAGACCTGCCAGCCAAGTTATTAGATGGTCACTGAAATTCCTTTTGTCAGGAGGCAGAGTCTCTGAGTTTGAAGATTTTATTTTCTTCACACAGATTTATTGTTTTATATGAGTGTGTGAGTGTTTGGTTACGAGTGTTTTCTCATAATATAGAAGATGTCAGAGAAGTGAAGATGTGAAAAAAGTGTGAGAGACGTATTAAATATTTTTTTTCGGGCAACTCTTTATTTTTCGTAAGATAATTTGCAGCGTCTACTTTGTTTTATCTAATACTTGTGTTGATTTTTGTCTTCCATAATTAAGCAGTTGTAGAGGTGAACGTATTTAACAGGTCGTTACCTTAAAGAAATACCATCTGTGGTAGATCATAAAGTTGTTGTCACTGGGTCAGGTCAGGTTGTGCCTCAGTGACATGTTTTGGAATTATTCTGTCTCTCACTTCTATCAAATAACATCAGAACAGGAAGATGCAAAACAGCCAATAACTAAAGTAGATTAAAATCGATAATTCACATTTATTGAACTATGTGTCCAGTTTATTAGGTATCCCTGAAAAGAGGCTTTAAAAAGACTGCATGAATTTATTTTAGGTATCTCTTAAGGGGGATCTTCAAGAACTTGCCAGATTTTTTCTTTATTTTTTTCACCTTCGTTAAATTGTTGTAAATTATTTGTTTCATAACTCAAGAACACCTCATCCAATAGGCTTCAAACTTTTAATGTTTTTGTACGATAACGAGAATCATATTCATAGAACACTTGGCATGTTAACGTGACCTGTGACTAAAGTTATTGAAATCATTAACAGCATCCTGGAATAGCTGAAATATCTTTCAAATCACTAAGTGGCTAAGCTTCAAACCTTCACAAAAGCACTGCAACGCACATAATGTACTCTAGCTAAGCATTACCACCCATCTTATACTCTACCTAAGCACTCCAACACCCATCCTATATTCTAGCTAAGCACCAACACACATCCTGTACTCTAGCTAAGCACCAACACCCATCCTATACTGAAGCTGAGCACTACAACACCCATCCTATACTCTAAGCACTAGAACAGACATTATATACTCTAGCTAAGCACCTACAAAAATCCTATACTATAGCTGAGGACTACAACACCCATCCTATAATTTAGCTAAGCACTAAAACACCCACCCCATACTCTAGCTAAGCACTAAAACACACATTCTATACTCTAGCTAAGCACCAACACCTGTCCTATACTCTAGGTAAGCACTTCAACACCCATCCTATACTCTAGCTAAGCATTACAGCAGATATCCTATACTCTAGCTAAGCACTCCAACACCCATCCTATACTCTAGCTAAGCACAACAAAACCCTATACTCTAGCTAAGCACTTCACTTCAACACCCTTCCTATACTCTAGCTAAGCATTGCAGCAGATATCCTATACTCTAGCTAAGCACTCAAACACCCATCCTATACTCTAGCTAAGCACCAACTTACATTCTATACTCTAGCTAAACACGAACAAACATCCTATACTCTAGCTAAGCACCAACACACATCCTATACTATAGCTAAGCGCTACAACAACCATCCTATACTATTTCTAAACACTCCAACACCTATCCTATACTCTAGCTAAACACCAACATCCTTCCTATACCCTAGCTAAGAACTACAATACCAGCCTATACTCCAGCTATGCACAACAAAACCCATCCTATACTTTTTCTAAGCACTCCAACACCCATCCTATATTCTAGCTAAGCACTACAACACTCATCCTGTACTCTAGCTAAGCACCAACTCACATCCTATACCCTAGCTAAACACTCCAACACCCATCATATACTCTAGCTAAGCACAAACTCACATCCTATACCCTAGCTAAACACTCCAACACCCATCCTATACCCTAGCTAACCACCAACACCCATTCTATACTCTAGCTAAACATTAACACACATTATATACTCTAATAAACACAAACAGCCATCCAGTACTCTTGCTAAGCACTGCAACACCCATCGTATACTCTAGCGAGGCACAAACACCCATCGTATACTGAAGCTAAGCACCAAGACCTATCCTATACTCTACCTTGGAATCAACACCCATTCTATACTCTAGCTAAGCACCAACACCTATCCTATATTCTAGCTAAGCATTACAACAAACATCCTATGCTCTAGCTAAGCACTAACACCCATCCTATACTCAAATTAGGCATTCCAACACCCATCCTATACTCTAGCTAAGTACCATAACCTATCCTATATTCTAGATAAGCACTCCAACACCTATCCTGTACTGTAGCTAAGAATGAACACCCAACCCATACTCAGGCTAAGCACCATCACCTATCCTATAATCTAGATAAGCACTCCAACACCTATCCTACACTCTAGCTAATAACCAACACCTATCCTATACTCTAGCTAAGGACCAACACCTATCCTATACTCTAGCTAAGCACCAACACCTATCCTATACTCTAGCTAAGCACCAACACCTATCCGATACTCAAGCTAAGAACTCGAACACCCTTCCTATACTCTAGCTAAGCGACAACACACATCCTATTTTCTAGCTATGCTCGCCACCACCCATCCTATTCTGTAGCTAAGCACTCGAACACCCATCCTGTACTCTAGCTAAGCACTTCAACTCCCATCCTATACTCTAGATAAGCACCAACACAAATCCTATACTCTAGAGAAGCTCCAACACGCATCCTATATAGCTAAGCACTCCAACACCAATTCTTTACTCTAGCTTAGCACCAACACCCATCCTATATTCTAGCTAAGCACCAGCTCCCATCCTATATTCTAGCTAAACACTAAAACACCCATCCTATACTCTAGGTAGGAACTCCAATACTCATCCTATTCTCTAGCTATCCACCAACACCCATCCAATACTCTAGCTAAGCACCAACACACATCCTATACCCTAACTAATCACCAGTACCAATCCTATACTCTAGCTAAGCAGCAACACCCACCCTATACTCTAGCTAAGCACTGCAACACAAGTCTTATTCTCTATTTAAGCACAAATACCCATCCTATACTCTAGCTATGAACTACAACACCCATCCTATTCTCTAGCAAAGCACTCCAACGCAAATCCTATGCTCTAGCTAACCACCAACACCCATCCTATACTCTAGCCTTGCGCTACAATACCCATCCTATATTCTAGCGAAACACTACAACACCCATCGTATACTCTAGCTAAGCGTTACAACACCAATTCTATAGTCTAGTTAAGCATTGCAACTCCCATCCTATACTCTAGATAAGCACTACAACAACCATCCTATACTGTAGCTACGCGCAACAATAGCAACTTATTCTCTAGCTAAGCACTGCAACACTCGTCATATACTTTAGCTAAGCACCAACACCCATCCTGTACACGAATTAAGCAGTATAACACCCATACTTTATTCATTCTAAGCAGTATAACACCCATTATACACTCTAGCTAAGCACCAACAACAATCGTTTACTCTAGGTAAGCACCAACTAAAATTTTGAACTCTAGCTAAGTACCAACTCACATCCTATGTTCTAAGAAAGCACCAAAAGCCATCCTATACACTAGCTAATCACCAAATCACATCCTATACTCTAGCTTTCCACTAAAACACACATCCTGTACTCTAGCAAAGCACTCCAGCACGAATCCTATACTCTAGCTAAGCACTACAACACCCATCCTATGCTCTAGCTAAGCACTCCGACTCATATCCTATACCTATATAAGCACCAACACTTAACCTGTTCTCTAGCTAAGCAGTCCAACATCCATCCCATAATCTAGGTAAACACTCCAACACCCATCCTATACTCTTGCTAAGCACTACAACACTTATTCTATACTCTAGGTAAGCAGAACAACATTCATCCTATTCTCTAGCTAAGCACTCCAGTAACCATCCTATTCTCTAGAAAAGCACCAACACAATTTTTTTTTCTCTAACTAAGCACCCACACCCATCCTATACTCTAGCTAAGCACTGCAACACACATCCTGTACTCTAGCTAAGCATTAACACCCATCCTATACTCTACGTAAGCACTCCAACACCCATCCTATTCTCTAGCTAAGCATCAAATCTCATCCTGTACTCTAGCTAAACAGTCCAACACCTATCCTATATTCTAGCTATTCACCAACACCCATCCTTTAATCTAGCTAACCACCAACACACATCCTGTACTCTAGCTAAGCATTACAACACCCATCCTATACTCTAAGCATTAGAACAGACATTATATACTCTAGCGAAGAAGCAACACACATCCCATACTCTGGCAACGTACCAACACCAATCCTATACTCTAGCTGAGGACTACAACACCCATCCTATACTTCAGCTGAGCACTAAAATACCCATTGTATACTCTAGCTAAGCACTACAACACACATCCTATACTCTAGCTAAACACCAACACCCGTTCTATAATCTAGGTAAGAACTTCAAGACCCATCCTATAATCTAGCTAAGCTCTACAACACCCATCCTATACTCTAGCTAAGCTCTACAACACATTTTCTATACTCTAGCTAATCACTACAACACCCATCCTTTACTCTAGCTATACATTACAGCAGATATCGTATACTTTAGCTAAGCACTCCAACACCCATCCTATACTCTAGCTAAGCACCAACACACATCCTATACTCTAGCTAAGCACTCAAACACCCATCATATACTCTAGCTAAGCACTACAATACCCTTCCTATACTACAGCTAAGCACTAAACCCATTCTTTATTCTAGCTAAGCACTACAGCATTCACCCTATACTCTAGCTAAGCAGTCCAACACCCATCTTATACTCCAGCTAAGAACTAGAACAAACCTCCTATTTTGTAGCTAAACACTCCAATACCCATGCTATGTTCAAGCTATGCACCAACGTCAATCCTATACTATAGCTAAGCACTACATCTCCCATCCTATACTAAAAGAAAGCATTCATATACTCTAGCTAGGCACCAACACTTATCCTATACTGTAGCAAAGCACACCACCACCCCTCCTATACTCTAGCTAAACACCAACATACATCCTAAACTCTAGCTAAGCACTACAACACCCATCCTATACTCTTTCTAAGAACTAAACCACCCATCCAATATACTAGCTGAGCACTACAACACACATCCTATGCTCTAGCTAAACACCAACACCCACCTTATATTCTAGCTAAGCACTCCAATACTTATCCTTTTCTCTAGCTAAACACCAACACCTATCCTATACTTTAGTTAAGCACTCCAACACCTATCCTATTCTCTAGCTAAGCACTACAATACCCATCCTATACTCTAGGTATGCAATACAACACCAATGCTCTACTTTAGCTAAGCAATACAACACCCATCCCATACTCTATCTAAGCAGCAACACCCACAATATATTCTAGCTAAGCACTACCTAAGCAACAACTCATCCTATGCTCTAGCTATGCACCATCAACCATCCTGTGCTCTAGCTAAGCACCTGTACCCATCCTATACTCTAGCTAAGAACCATCATCCATCCTATACTCTACCTAAGCTCCAACACTTATCCTATACTCAGGATAAGCACCAACACCCATCCCATATTCTAGATAAGCACCAACACCCATCCTATACTCAAACTAGTCTCTCCAACACCCATCCCATACTCAGTCTAAGCACCATCACCTATACTAAACTCTATATAAGCACTCGAACACCTATCCTATTCACTAGCTAAGCACCAACATCCATCCTACATTCTAGCTAAGCACCAACACCTATCCTATATTCTAGCTAAGCACCAACACCTATCCTATACTCTAGCTAAGCACCAATACACATCCCATACTCTAGCTAAGGACTCGAACATCCATCCTATACTCTAGCTAAGCACCAACCCATCCTATTTTCTAGCTATGCTCGCCATCATTCGTCCTATTCTATAGCTAAGCACTCGAACACCCATCCTGTACTCTAGCTAACCACTCCAGCTCCCTTCCTATATCCTAGCTAAGCACTCCAGCTCCCTTCTTATACTCTAGCTAAGCCCCAACACAAATCCTGTAATCTAGAGAAGCTCCAACACCCATCCTATTCTATAGCTATGCACAAACACCCATCCTATACTCTCAATACCCATCGTATGATCTCGCTATCCATCAACACCCATCCTATACTCTAGCTAAGCACCAGCTCCCATTCTATACTCTAGCTAGGCACTCCAATACCCATCGTATGCTCTTGCTATCCACCAACACAAATCCTATACTCTAGCTAAGAACTGCAACACACATCCTATACTCTAGCTAAGCACCATCACCTGTCTTATAATCTACGTAAGCACTTCAACACCTATCCTATACTTTAGCTAAGCACTACAACACCCATCCTATACTCTAGCTAAGCTCTACTACACCCTTTCTATACTCTAGCTAATCACTACAACACCCATCCTTTACTCTAGCTAAGCATTACAGCAGATATCCTATTCTCTAGCTAAGGACTCCAACACCCATTTTTTACTCTAGCTATGCACCAACACACATCTTATACTCTAGCTAAGCACGAACACACATCTTATACTCTAGCTAAACACTCCAACACCCATCCTATATCTAGCTAAGCACTTCAACACCCATCCTATATTCTAGCTAAGCACTACAACATCCATCCTATATTCTAGCAAAGCACTAAAACGCACATTCTATACTCTAGCTAAGCACTCCAACACTCATCCTATACTCTAGCTAAGCACCGACTCCCATTCTATAGTTTTGCTAAGCACTACAACACCCATCCTATAGTCTTGCTAAGCACCAACACCAATCCTATACTCTTGCTAAGCACTAGAGCATTCATCCTATACTCTAGCTAAGCACTACAATACATATGCTTTACTCTAGCTAAGCACTACAACTCCCATTATATACTCTAGCTATGCACTACAACACATATGCTTTACTCTAGCTAAGCACTACAACACCCATCCTATACTTTTTCTAAGCACTAAAACACCCATCCAATGTACTAGCTAAGCCCTTCAACACACATCCTATACTCTAACTAAGCACCAACACACATCTTATACTCTAGCTAAACACTCCAACACCTATCCTATTCTCTAGCTAAGAACTACAACACCCATCCTATATTATATCTAAGTCCTACACCACCCATTTTATACATTAGGTAAGCACCAACACCCATCCTGTACTCTAGCTATGCACTACAACACCAATGCTATACTCTACCTAAGCAATACAATACCTATCCTATACTATAGCTAAGCACTAACACCCATCCTATACTCTAACTAAGCACAAACACCCATAATATATTCTAGCTAAGCACTACAACACACCTACTATGCTCTAACTAAGCAACAACTTATCCTATGCTTTAGCAAAACACTAAAACGTACATCCTATAGTCTAGCTAAGCACCAACACCCATCCTATACTCTAGCTAATCACTCCAAATCTCATCCTGTACTCTAGCTAAGCACATAAGCAGTATAATGTGATCCTTTATTGACAACGTTTCGCCCACGCAGTGGGCTTTATCGAGTGGGCGAAACGTTGTCAATAAAGGATCACATTATACTGCTTATGTGTTTATTTTTCCATTGTGTCGGTAATTTATACCATTTATTTCCACTTTAGCTAAGCACTACAACACCCCTCTTATAGTCTAGCTAAGCAGCAACTCCCATCCTATACTCTAGCTAAGAACTAAAACACCCATCCTATTCTCTAGCTAAGCTCTAAAACACCCTTTCTATAACCTAGCTAAGCACTACAACACCTATCCTTTACTCTAGCTAAGCACTCCAACACCTATCCTATAGTCTATCTACGCACCTACAACCATCCTATGCTCTAGCTAAGCACTACAACACCCATCCTATACTCTAGTTGAGCACCAACAACCATCATATACTCTAGCTAAGCACTATAACACCCATCCTATATTTTCCCAGAACAAAATCATTAGGGGCCACCTCACCATCTGACCTCAACTTTTATTTTTTACCGATTGCGCTCATGTTTGGTGTACTATTAGCAGCTTATATGAACTATCCTGTGACGAAGTTTCAATAAAATCGGCCAGAAAGCAAATGAACCAAGCAAGATTTACTGAAAATTCCTAAAAATTCCACTTAGGAGGGATTCAATCCGAAGTGGTAGTTGGGAGAGTGGTGTTTACATTTTCTGTTGATAGAACACTTCTTCGTCCATCGTGTAGCATGTACCAATTCTGTAATAAAGCTTATTGTGGGAAATTAAGAGATTACCTGTCTGGGCTTCACCGCCACTTACAACAAAATAATCTCCCGGGGAGTGGACCGACTAGTATAATTTTACCGCGGTTACCCCCGTTGAGGCGTGTGAGAAAACTTGCCCCACTCCTGGTCACATTTAAGGGTCCCCTCAGATATTCTCACTCTAAATCCACATCTATCCTTGACCAGTTTATTAAGAATGAGTAACACCAATGGTTACGGTATTGTTAAATTTTGTGGACTGTATGGGTTAATGTCTGACTGATTGGGGAGAAGGAGGAAAGAGTACAACTTAATATCACTCACCCTTTATCCGTGCCATTGCTGTTCACTGGAAGATCCCGTCATTATCATTCCCACCGTAAACCCACATTATCCCAACATACCTACTGGTCAGACGGTTGCTAAGACAATAAGAGTACTTACAGTGGGGAAGAAACAACATTATTGTCGCTATTCTTCGACGGATCTCGTGGACCTGCTCGGTAGATTATTCTTCCGGCAAGACGATGATGTTGGTGGTTGTCCCGATGAGTCAAGAGAAGATTGATCCCTTGAACTCTCTTACGCCCACGAGACCGGGCGTTATTTAACGTGGTTGGTCGGGGTAGTGATTCATATCCTCTCACTATACCCCTTTATTAGAGTTTATACGCAACACTTTACACACTATTCACATGTCGGTTTAATGTCCCATTAATTTACTCTCCTTAGAAGTTAATCCATTAATAATTGTATACGATGAACACTGATCGAACCGACGCACATTTCCGCCATCAACACCGCCATGGCGGCGTCGCTCACTGTTTAACACATTATCACTCTATTAGTATAGTTTCTTGGACTTAATGTCCCACATTATGCCCGGCGAATATTCACAACATTCACTATTGTGAAGAGAGACCATTAACCGCGATTTGGTCGTTGTAAACGCCGATTTCCATCTCCTTTATATCCAGGGCTCTCCCATCGTTCACCTCCATTCCTTATCCCACGAGACCGACTGCCCCCCTGCCCTCGTATGACCCAGCTCGGCGTACCCACGCCACCGTAGCGATGGTTCTCTACCCATCTCAAGAAAAATACGAACCAACAGCCACACAAAAAGAATATTCACATTAGAAAGGCTATCGAGTATAACCTTTCGGGAAAATACCCAATATTTTCCACACTTATCTTCATTCTAAAAAAAATACAATTTGTAGGTTTCTTGACATTTAGTAAAATATCGGACATTTATCCCCACACAAATATGAAAATATTTGGGATACTTCAAAAAGGTACATGCAATCTTGTAAAACAATCATTCGTCTATGTTTGTTATGAAAATAACGTCAATTCTTTCATAAATAATGACTCAGTTTTGCTAAATAGGTAAATAACTTACTTCCCAGATAATGGCGAAGTGCGCGAGCCCAGTACTCGGAAAAAGAAAAATCCCGTAAAAACTTTTGTTTTTTCCACTTTTTTCATCATTTACGAGTGTCTAGTACAGTTTACCATCACAAGATCCGTTTTCTCTTATAATAGCGATGAGGGAATGGAAAAATAACTCTTATGGTCGGTGCTGACTCTTCCAACCCCTGGCCATAGACCGTCATATTATGCCACATAATATTTATTCTGGTGTGTTTTTCATGTTTTTATGCTATTAATATGTCGCCTTATGTCATAATAGATCAATTGTAGTAAGTAAATAAACATTATTATTGATATTAGCGTAAGAAAAGAACAATTTGTTGGCTGGTGTGTCTTGGCCGCTACATCATAATTTATGGCCTGTCAGAACTTCTTATCCGACAAGGCCAGAGAAGGCTCCTGATTTGTTCTCAGGCCATATTATCCCCGCCCACTCTTTTATGATATCAAATGGTGAATTTGTATTATATTAGAAGAAAAATATAAGAAATTGATAGAAAAAAACGGAAAAAAAAAAAATTGCCGCGTCAGAGCGCATGTCGTGACAGGCGCCGACACCATAACTGCTACAAATTACTATAATTCCTTGTAGAAACATCGTATAATGATGAGAATTACACGATGGTGATGCCAGAAAGATCAGCTATTTTTTTTTGGTAAGAAAAACTCAATTTTCGTATTTTTTCGATTTTTTTCTTCAGCGCGACACACTGACAGTTCGTGAGGTGGCCCCTAAATTATTCCTGTACTTTATTCCAACTTCATCACCCTTTTGGCTCTTCATACAAAGTTTCCCATTTTTCCCTACTTATTGGGTCATTTTTTTCGTTAATATTTCCTGTATATTTTCATCCTTTGTACTCTTAATTCTTCATATTCTCCTTGTTGTATTCTCACTTCTTTCATATTCACTTTCTTCAAATTCACTTTCAACTTTCTGTGTTTTTATTCACTTTTATACACACTTCCTTCATACTAAATTTCATCACACCCACTTCCTTCATACGCAGTCCCTTCACACTCACTTCTTTACCTCCTTGCCTTCATATTCACTTCTTTCATGTTATCTTACGGTGCAACATTCATCATTGATCTCGTTATTACTTCTCCTGAGAATGAAATTCCGCGAGTAATTAATCATCTTGATCTCTCTAAAACCTCTTGTGCCACGAGTTTCATGGCGCATTGAAATATATTGTGGCCTAATTCATCTTGCAATAAATGGTAATATCCCTACATCACAGTTCATCACAACATAGTGACTCAGACAGAAGGGTCGTACTGGCCAGGTTGTTGATCACAACATAGTGACTCAGACATTAACAGTAGGGTCGTACTGGCCAGGTTGTTGATCACAACATAGTGAGTCAGACAGTAGGGTCGTACTGGCCAGGTTGTTTATCACAACATAGTGACTCAGACATTAATTAACAGTAGGGTCGTACTGGCCAGGTTGTTGATCACAACATAGTGACTCAGACAGTAGGGTCGTACTGGCCATGTTGTTGATCACAACATAGTGACTCAGACAGTAGGGTCGTACTGGCCAGGTTGTAGCAGCGACCTCCAAACTTCTTGTTGCCAGGTGATGGCGTCTCCCCAGTAGCTTGCTATTGTTTTCATCACTGAAAGTTTTTGTGTGTGTGTTTGTGCGTGCGAGCTTTTATGGATGTGTGTTTTGCAATCACAGAAGACGTGCAACATAAGAAATAATATTTATTACATTTTTTTCATGGAGGTTGACAATTAGATTAAGATTCGGGCAGCCACTTACACACAATACAACGTTCAAACATACGCTTTTTCTGCTACATAACTGAAAAATATATTAATAAACATACATAGTATGACGTAAGCAGGACTAAAATATACATTGAATAATGATATCTGGGGTTTTCGGTATACGTTCATGGCTTTCTTGGTGGGTGTAATTTCAAGACAGACCTTTCTGTGTCTCCTGTAATTCCACCACCAGGAAACTCTCGACCGCAATTAGAAAAGACATAATTCCCTCCATCAAGGTCGCATTAGCCACCCAGCTTTTGTGGTGTGAGGGTGTGCTGTTCCACGAGCTGCCACCTAGCGGCGAGCACTGGAAACTTCATTTTCTGTCAACATGGCGACGGCGAGCAGACGCAGGATTAATACCGTCTGTATAGACATGGTGTCTGGGGTGTTGCAACAGGCTACAGTGACGACAGTGCTGCCTAATATCTTACGAGATGTCTACGGGTTGGAGATAGGAGATTTGTACGGAGTAGCTCTAAATGGAGTTAACAGAGTCTTCGTCAAGTTCTTGACGGCTGAAGTTTACGAGAGGACCGTAGACCGCCATCAAGACAGGGTATATACAGTGCACTCTGGATTACAAGTACGACTGAAAGACGTGTCCCGTACCTACACGTGGATCAAGGTCAAGAATGTCCCGTTAGAATCAGATCCCATGGACATCAGCGACGCCTTTGGAGCTTACGGCATCGTGCATGCGGCAATGGCTGGGAAGTGGGTGAGGGACCGTTGGTAGGTCTGTTCGAAGGGACATACTCGCTCAAGATGACTTTACGACGGCCCATTCCTTCTTATGTTGTCCTGCAGGATTTTAGGACCCAGCTCTACGTAACGTACGCGGGACAGAGGAGGACATGCAGGTTGTGTGGAGCGTATGAGCATGTGGGGCGGACTGCATGCAGAGGAGAGGACCGAGAATGGATGTTGGACGACGAGACCAGGGCGAAGGAGGGCGGGAGGAGTGCAGGACCCGGTGGTTGACAAGAAGGTTGGACCTAAATTATGGGTGAGATTGTCGAAGGGTCGACGGTGGTGTGTCAGACGCTGCCACGATCGGAGGGCAGGTGCCTGCTGCTGGCGCCGAGGCGCTGGCTGACAGCATAGAGGAAGCCCCATTGGTGGAGGCATTGAGGGAGTTGTTGGATGACCCATTGCCGGTGCTCAGTGGGGAGGCATGTGAAGGTGTGATTGAAGCTGCGGGTGTGGTGGATGAGTTGGTGAACAGCTGTGCGGAGCAGCAAGCCATTGTTCAGGAGCAAGTATCGGTAGAGGTACACAGGCAGGAGAGTGTAGAGATGGATGGTAGTATGGAAGTGGTGGCAGGGTCCAGGAAAAGACCGGGCACGGGGACTGATAGTGAAGATATGTTAACACCAGCACAGAGGACAGGTAAAAGTCGATGGTGGAGGTGGCGAGAAGGACCTGGGGTTGTTGCATGGTAGTGAACAGATCAAGGGTGGGAAGCTGATGGGTAAAGCTGGTAAGGGAAGGCGGTCTCGCAGCCTCCATCGCGCCTAAGGGCAAATCCTTACAGGAGTTTTCAAGTGTCTAACGTTAAATGTAAATGGGTTACGGGATGAGCTTAAACGGGCGTGGGTAGAAGGCACTTTAGGAGGTATGGTGTGCATGTGGCTTTTACAAGAACACAATTTTAGATGTGGGAGTGAGTTGATGTTGAAAGGGTACAAGGTGTATGCTTGTTCGTCAGGAAAATTAAAGGGAGGAGTGGCGGTAGCGGTGCAGAATCTAGCCCTTTACATTATTTGCATGGGAAGAGTGTGGGGGTCAATTGTTCGGGTAGAGGGGAGTGGGGTGGGGTGAGGGTATGTTTCCTGGGTGTTTACATGCCAGCAGATCATTCCAGAAAGGTGAAAGTGGACGTTGTAAGGGATGTAATGATTTATGCTTTTCGGGGTTTGCCAGGGTGTCGATTGTGGAGGGATTTTAATTGCGTGATTCGGTGCGGGATGTTGAGCCTAGGGAAGCGGGTGTGTGTTGGGAGAGTTGAGAGATTTATTGCAGAGTGCGGGGTTGGGGGATGTAGTTGGGGTTGGGGGCCCGGGGGAGTGTACTTTTGTAAGGAGAGGTTACGGGGCCAGGTTAGATAGGATTTATGTGTCAGGGTCAGTGGTGGTAGGTAGGATTAATTATGTGGATGTGGGTTTCTCTGACCATAGGGGGGTGTTGGTTGAGGTAGATTGGTCATGTGCGGCCAGGTGGTACAAGGGGTACTGGAAATTGAACGTGCGGCTGTTATCTGGTGTGGGTAATAGGGCGGAGTTTGCGGGTTGGTGGGATGGGTTATGGGAACAGGGTCGACGGGAGGAAGATGTGGTGGGTTGGTGGGTGTTGGTGGGAAAGCCGCAGATTCGTAAGTTTTATCAAGGTTTGGGTAAGGAGGAGGCGAGATGGAGATATGGGATGCAACAATATATTGAAGGCCAATTACGGAGTTGTTACGCGGAGGCGGGACGTGAGGTTACGGGAGATAAGGGAATTGAAGAATAGGTTGATAGAGATACAGAATGAGAGGTTTGAGGCATGTAGGATACAGGCGGGTATTGATGATGTTTTGTGGGGATAGGCCTTCAAAACACGTATTGGGACAATGTAGAGTGCGTAGGGAAGAATGACGATGGAAAGGGTGGAGGTGGAGGAGAGTGTGGATGGTTACGAACGGGGATGGAAATTAGGGTACGGAAGCGATTGGGGTGTACGTGGACAAATGGTTTCAGAGGTATCTTGGCAGTGTGGGGGTACGGAGGGAGGCTTGTGATGAACTGATGGAGGGGATACGGGGGAGATTGGAGGAGTGGTGTGAGGGTGGTGGGGGGGGAGTCATTAGTGAGGCAGAGGTTTGGGAGGCGGTAAGTGGGATGAGTAGAGGGAAAGCTCCTGGTATTGATGGGTTGGCAAATGAGTTCTACAAGGATAACTGGGATAGTGTGAGGGGTTGTGTGACAGAAGTAATGAATAGGATGAGGAGGGTTGGGAGGATGGGACAGGGGATGGGAATGGGCGTGATGGTATTGGTGAAGAAAGGGAAGGTGGGTAACCGGTTGAGTAACTACAGGCCGTTGGTGCTTATGAACGCTGATTATAAGATTTTTGCCAAATTACTGGGTAACAGGATGAGAAGGGTGCTTGAGGGAGTGATTGCGGGGGGGCAGGGGGGGATACCGGGAAGAGGCGTGCTTATGGGGCATGAGAGGATTAAGGACTTTTTAGACAGGGGTAGGGAGGGGGGCATCCTAGCTTTGGACTGGAGAGGGGCGTATGATAGTGTGGAAAGAGAGGTTTTGTTTGAGGTGTTGAGGAGACAGGGTTTTGGGAGGGTTGTGGATTGGGTCAGGACGTTATATGAGGGCGTGTGTTCGAATACAGGTGAATGGGAGGCTCGGGAGTGTGGTGGGGATGGGCAGGGGTCTGCGGCAGGGTTGTCCCCTGTCTCAGATTCTCTTTGCTTGCGTACAAGACCCTTTCTATCGTCTAATGGAACGTGGGGTGCAAGGGGGGGGCGATGGGATAGAGGGCATCGTGGGTTACGTGGATGACACGACGGTGCTCTTGGGAAGTGAGGTTGGGTTGGAGACGGTTAGAAGGTGTTTACGGACATTTTGTGGGGCAACAGGGTTGAGTGTGAATAGTGAGAAATCTAAATTGTTGGAGGTGGGATCATGGGTGGGGGGAATTTGGGTCAGGGCCATGGTTGGGTGGTGGTGGATAGCATCACTATTTGTGGTATTGTGTACATGAGAGACAGGTATCAGACAAGGGAGGTGAATTCGGGTAGGGTGGTGCACCGGGTAAAGATGTGTATGCAAGCGTGGAGACCGAGTGATCTTACCTTGAGGCAGAGGGTTATAGCTGTGAATACGTTAGTCTACAGTAGGATTTGGTATGTAGCTGGTGTGTACCCTCTGTTGAGGGCGGATGTAAATGAGATTGAACGTAGGGTCTTCAAGTATATCTGGGCGCATGGAGGCATTGGTTGCGGAAGGATGTGGTTAGGAATGGGGTTGGGAGGAGGTTTGGGGTTAATATGGTTGGAGAAGCGGCTGGTTTGTATGTATGTGAAACGATGCCTGGTGAGGAGAGGGGTTTGCGGAGAGAGGTGGGGATGGAGTGGTGGGGGTGTTGCGGAGGTGCAGGAGTGGTGGAGGGAAAGGAGATTGACTACTGTAGAGATTTGTTGAGAAATTTATTGGTCATAGTGGAACCGCAAAAGTTGAAGGTGAAGCAGATGATGGGTTTTGGTGAGGGGATCAGGTAGTAGAGGGTGTGCGGTTTTACCAGTATACGATTGGGTACAGATTTGGAGGGATTTTAGGGACTCAGGTTACGTGCGAGGGATCGGGAACAAATGTACAGATTCTTGCTTGGGACGGTCGCTTCCAGGGCGGTGTTATACAATATGGGGTTGGTACAGGACGGTAGATGTGAGAGGTGTGGCATGGGGGAGACGGCGCTGCACGCGATTTATTTCTGTGAGGCTTTGGGTCCGGTGAGGGAATGGATGGGGGTGGTACGCAAGCTGGGGGAGAGGGACTCAGGTGTTGAGAGCCCTTTTCCTGGACTTCGTGGATTGGTAGGTGGTGCCAGGAGAGGTCTCATGTATTGTGTGGTAGATTTCGTGTGTGGGTCTTGGTGTTTGCGGGAGGTGGGGGCCCAGGAAAGGATCAGGGCTCTGGCTGCAAGAATGTATCGTACAAAGTGTAGAAACAGGCTGGTGTATGGGGGTGGTTGGGATGAGAAGTTTAGTCTGGCTTACAGAAATCTAACAGTGGGTGGGTTATTATAGGGGTTGTTGGGGGCTTTTTCTGCGACTGGGGGCCGTGTGTTTGTGTTAGGTATGGTAGGGTCACGTATGTGTTTGTGTGTATTGGGGGTGTGGCGGGGGGTGATGACGGTCGACTTCTTACAAGTTGGACGGGGCGACAGTAGGAGGGGGGTGTGTGGCTGTGTGTTCAGGAGGGGTTGGTTCTTCGGGATAGGCGTCGGTTGGGGTTTGTTTTTGGTTTTTAGGGTGGGGGATCATGGGAAGGCGTAGGGTTGGCCACCTCTGTGTTGGTTGTTTGTATGGTATGTGTGTGTGTGTGTGTGTGTGTTCCTTCTGAATATTGTTGCTTAAGTCTCCTGTGTTGCTTCTCAACCGATGTTTAATGATCATAGTGTGTGTGTGTGTGTGTGTGTGTGTGTGTGTGTATGTGTGTGTGTGTGTGTGTGTGTGTGTGTGTGTGTGTGTGTGTGTGTGTGTGTGTGTGTGTGTGTCCAAAGTGGTACTTTTGTATCAAGGTGGCAAGGACAATGTTTTACATTGTTAGGTTATAAAGTTTGATTGTGCGTTATGTTATTGGAGGACAAGGTTGTAGTTAGTTTTGTGAGGTTGCCTCATGTTCAGATGAGTGTTATGTTGGTGGTTGGATTTTGTAATATTATTATGTATGTTGAAATATGTTTCAAATAAAATATAAAAAAAAAAAATTTCAAGACAGACCTTTCTGTGTCTCCTGTAATTCCACCACCAGGAAACTCTCGACGCAATTAGAAAAGACATAATTCCCTCCATCAAGGTCGCTGGGACCTCCGGAAAGTGGGGAAGACAAGACATACAGTAGACATACGGATAAATTCCTGGACACAAGATCTTGGGAAGGGACTGATGTAGGAAGCTAGAGGTGAGGATAGTGCGAGAGACGAGGCAAGCCTTTGTGAAGTAAAGGGAAAGGCACATTATACACACTACAGGAGGATACATATGCAAGCAAATGTAAGATGGTACAAAGTTCCAAAATTGAAAAGAAGTGTCAATGCAGGTGTTTTAGTCTAAGGCTTCTCCTTGATAAGTGATGTAACAAGAAAAGTGGATGCAACAATTTGAATTTCTGATTACAGAATCCTGTATTTATAATATGTAAAGTTATTATAGGATAAACTGTTGAATAAAGAAATGGATGGAGTGATGCATTTACATGGGCTATGAGAAAACCTTTGCTAGTGCTATCAGAGATACAAAGATCACTGGGTTATAGTATGCAGTAATATCAGAAATATATACGTTACACTTATACATAGTAACACCAGAGCTGCAAAGATCACAATATTATACCTGGTAAAATTAGAAAAGCAAATATCACTCTTTTATATTAAGGATACAACGATAGCCCAAAGATATTAAAGTTATTCATACATAATAACACCGTTGATGCGAAGATCACAATGTTTAACACAATAACACTAGAAGTTACACATAGAAACACAGAGATCACTCTTTTACATGAAATAAAATACAGAAAAAATCAAATTAGAACATAAAAATCTATGACATTTAAATAGACGACTAAAATAAACAATGAATGGCTTCTCCATGATGGTGTAGGTAGAGGAGTTCTTCTCTCTGTCTGGACTATATTTCCAGCCTGCCCGGCGGGTGTATTTGCTGGGGCAGATTTCTGTGTGTCCTCTCCTGTAATTTTTTTTTTTCTTATCTCCCCACAACCGCTAAAATTACCTTGATAATTAAAATCCCCTCTCCACTATGACCCAACAGACACACCTCCCCCACCTAGAACTACACCCTAATACACATCCAAAACTCCACGCTCACTCATCATACCTTAACCAGGATGAGCTTACCCTCCTACCACGTCAAGCCCCCTTCATTCTACAATACATCCGCAAAACCATGTTCCTATACTCATCAGAAAATGCAGACTCCCATTTACTCCCATACACCACCCGATACCTGCATTTACTCCTATACATTGTGCCCCCATAGCTCTAATCCTTTCCCCACCCCTTGCTCCCTCAGTCTCCAGGAGACGCACACGAAATCCACCATTAAATACCATAAACCCCTGCGTTCTCTATCACCCACCCTCGTATATCCATACTCATAGCCCTCAGTACTGAAATACCCCACCCCTATTTTCCTCAACACCCTGCCTATCCATTCTCTCACCACCCCCAGTTCCTCACAAAATATATAGCATGCATCACTGTTTCTTGCAACCCACATCTTTTACAGCACCCATCTCGAACAATGCCCATCCGACATAACAATGCCTTATCTGCCACCACCCCATGTAGAAACCTATACATTAATTCCCTATCCCCAGCCCTAATCCTCATACCTTTCAAACCCTCCAGATCAATCCCCAATCATACATAGGGTATTCAGCCACCCCTCCAATCCCATCCTTCCCCACACGCGACCTCCAAAACACTAGCCTTCACTTCTTTCACCCTCCTCACAATCACCAAATGCCGCAATATATCCCAACACATCCCAACGATACACCCCCACCATCTGTGCACCTCCCGCTCCACCGCTCCCACGGTAGCCCCTCAGTGCCTCCCAGCCGCACCATACACCGTTTCACAAACAAACACATCAACCTCCTTTCCACCCAAATAAGCCCCAACCCCTAACTCCACTCTCTTCCTAACCACCTCCTTCCTCAACCAGTGTTTACCGAAAGCCCAAATGTACTTAAAACCCTCACCTCCAACCCTCTCACTTTCTCCTGCATCAGAGGGTAAACCACTGCCACGTGCCACAGTCTACTGTAGATCAGCACGTTCACCGCTATCACCCTCTGATGCAAGGAAAGATCCCCGCCTCCAACTCGCCAACCTATCTAGCGCTAGTTGCACCACCCTCCCAGAGTTCACCCTCCTGGCCTCCATACTGTCACCCATATACATAATACCACAAATTTTCAGACTATCCACAATAATCCACCCATATCTCTCAGCCAATCTACCTCCAATCCATGCCCCTACCTCCAACAAACGCGATTTCGCCCCATTAATTCTCATACCCGTAGCTGCACAAAACACCCTTAGAGCCCCTCAATAATCTTCAATCCCTCTTCCATTCTCACCAGCACCGTGGTATCGTCCACGTACCCCACTATATCATTTCCTCCCCTCCCTACCTGTATCCCACCCACCCCACATTCTTCACAATCATCCTATAAAGGGATCTTGCATGCACGCGAACAATATCTGGGATAATGGACATCCCTGTCGCAAACCCCTATCCATTCGTACCACCCTTCCCAGTTTCCCATTCACCTGCACACGCACAGTAGCCCCGAATACACCGTCTCTACCCACCTAACTACCTCCTCACCAAACCCCTGTTTTCTCCATGATCGCATACAGCATCTTTCTCTCACACTATCATATGCCCCTTCCAGTCCAACGCTAATACTCCTCCCCAGCCCCCCTATAAATCCCTTGATCGTTCATGTCCCTCAATCATACACCTACCTGGTATCCCACGTTGTCCTTCCGCTATCACCTTCTGCAATACTCTCTTCAATCTGTTCCCAAAACCTTCGCAAAGATTTTATAATCTGCATTCATCATTACCAGAGGTCTATAATTCTGCACCATGTTCCCTGATTACTCTTCTTAACTAATACTACCACCCCCATGCCCTGCTCCCTCCCCATTCTACACCTACTCTTCATACAATTCATCAAGGCCACCATACATTCCTTCAACACATCCCAATGTACCCTATAAAATTCATTCACCATACCATCCATACCAGGCGCCTTTCCCTACTCATTCCATTCACCGCCTCCCACACCTCCTCCTCTGTTATTTCTCCTCCAGACACAACCTGTCCTTGTCCCCCAAAACCCCTACCACACCCTCCTCTACAATCTCACCTTCACTCCTGCCCCCACCCTTGCTCCGCAAATACGCCTCAAACCACTTATCCATGTAAACTCCCATCGCCTCAGTCGTCCGTAAACGTTGACCCCTATTGAATCCTTCCAAATCCTCCTCCACATCCAGGTAGTCTATCGTCATAGCCTCTCTGCGCCCCCTACACCTGCCCACAACGTACCGCGATGGTCTGTCACCCCATAAAACATCATCCATACCCGCTTTCACTCTGCACGCGTCAAACCTCTCATTTTGCAAATCCCTCAGTCTTTCTTTCAAACCTCGAATCTCATCCATCACCTGCACTCCTCCACGCTCATAACAACCTTGCAACAACCCCTCAAGATACTTTTGTAGACCATACCTCCAGCACACCTCCTCTCTCCCAGCTTCTGATAATATTCCCTAATTCCTATTTTCGCACAGCTCTCCCACCATTCCACCAAATCATTATTATCCTCTCCCTTTGTTCCCACAATGACCCCACCACCTCCTAAAATCATCCGCCCTACCCATGCCAGTCAATAATCTACCATTCAGCTTCCAATAACTCTGATACCACCTAATCACCCTTCCCAACTCACATCTGCCAGAACACCCCTATGGTCCGAGAATCCCACATCAAAAGTCTGCACCCTCCCTACAACCACCCTCCCCGTCACATATACCCTATCCAAACGCGCCGCATATCCCTTCCTGACAAAAGTATACTCCACAAAATCCCCTCCCACTACGTCCCTAAAACCTGCACTACTCAATAAATCCTCAAGGCCCCAACTCACACCCCGCTCCCCTAGGTTCCACATCCCTTTTCTAATTACACTATTAAAATCCTCCCAATATTGCCACGCCCGGCAAACCTCCCAATGCCCCCACCATGTAATCGTTTAAAAATAAATTTTTCACTCTTCGAGAAGCCTCCGCTGGCATATAAACCCCTACGAAACAAACCTTCACCCCCCAATCCCCTCCACCCTTACCACCCTGCCCCCACTCTCCTCCCACGCTCGTAGAACAAAGGGGCTTGACGTGCTAATGACCACTGCCACACCCCTTTTAATTTCCCTGAAGACCCTGCATACACCTCATATCCCTGCAAACATAATTCACGCCCACATCTATAATTGTGCTCCTGTAGGAACCCCACTTGCACACCATACCGTCTCAAAGTTCCCCTCTACCCACCGTCGCTTGACCTCTGCCCTCAACCCATTAACATTAATAGTTAGACACTGGAATATAAATGAGTGGGTTTACCTTTCGACCTCTGCACAGACTGTGACATTATCCTGCCTTTACCACCCCCCTTGCCCACACTTTTGCTGCCCATAGCAACATCCTTACCATCATCTCTTGCCAACTCCCCTCCCCTTTCATTCCCCTTCACTTCCACCAAAGGCTTCTTCGTGACCCTCTGGGCCGGTGTCAAGATATCATCATGATCTTCGACCGTGCCAGATCGCTTCCGCGACCCGCTCCCCACCTCCATCATGTCCCCACTATCACTCTGATGCACCTCCACATTGACGCACTCACGCACCAATGCTGCTACCTCAGGACTCTCCTGCCCCGAGTCAATCCCAACTCGTGCCTCCTCCACCAAATCTGCCCCATCCCCAACATGCAACACCTGTAATGGATCATCCAGTAATCCCTGAATCACTTCCACCAGAGGCACATCCATGCCTTCCTCTATCACAGGTACTTCCTCAACCTCCTTTTCATTCACCTCTCTTCCCAAAGTAGGCTCTGATGGGTGGCACGGTTCTGCCACACCCTCCACTATTTCACTCCAGCTCCTGGTCCTTTGCTGCTGTCCCTCATCACCAGCCATCCCCTCATACTTTCCCTGTGGTTCTGTCGGGATCTTGCGTTCAGCGGTTCGTTGAGCACCTCTCCGCAAACAATCCGCTGCTACATGATCAAAATTCCCACATATCCTACACGTCCTCCTTTGTCCTCGTAAGTCACGTACACTTGCGAAAACTCAGCCATAATGATGTAAGATGGAATGGGCCTCCTAACGACATCTTTAAGGTGAAAGATCCTCAGGAAGTCCTCCATGGGTCCCACACTCCACTTTCCTGCCGTTGCCAGATGTACTGTCCCATACTCGCTGAAGACACGTCCCACATCCATTTGATCCGCCTCAAAAGGCACATTCTTTACCTTTACCCATGTGTAGGTGCGAGACACATCCTTTAATCGCACCTGCAACGTCGCATTGACGTGTAGACGTTGTCCTGATGTCGCTCTACCAATGTCTCATATGCTGCAGCTGTTAACAACTTCACAAAGATCCTGTTCATTCCATTTAGTGCCACTCCATACAGTTCCTCCATATCAATGTTGTATATATCACGAAGAATAGTAGGTATTACTGTAGCCGCCACAGCAGGTTGAATTACTCCTGTAACCATGTCTATGCAGACGGTGTTGATGCGGCGTCTGCCCACCGCCGCCATGACAGTGAAAATAAAGTTGCTCACAGTCTCCACCAGGGGCCAGAGACCAGAGTAGCACACCCTTCTCTCACGAGAGCTGGGTGGCGAGTCTGTAATTACATCTTCTTGTATATACTGATATTTCAACACTTGTGTTGGGGTTGTCGCATTTGAAGAGTTAAGTTCCTCTCTGAGGAAATGCTGTGTTAGTTTATAAATCTTCACTTCTCTCCTACTTGCTGTTTCCATTCTCCTTGTATCCCATCTACCTTTTACTCTCACTAAGTGTAAGTAGAAGTAGCAAGACATACCTGCAACCTTGCATGTTTATGAGACAGAAAAAGAGACCAGCAATCCCACCATCATGCAAAACAATTTCAGGCTTATGTTACAAACTCAGTTGGTTTCACAATTATTTCCTGAAAATGTTTTTTGTTAATTAAAATAGGGCTTTATAAAATATTCTCAAAAAAATATAAAATTTCGCTTACTTTTTCTGTATAATTCAGTCGCAGCAGCAGTTCTAATTAAGTGTGAAATTTTATGTACAGTATTTCAGCTAAAAAAATAAATTTGTCAGAAAAGCGTTCCAGGAGCTCTAAATCGTCGAAATGTGCAATAAAATAAACTTTAAGCACATTTTTCGGAGTTTTTCAATGTTTATTATATTTTTTTAAAAAATATGAAATATTGAAAAATAATATATATTAATCTAAATTTAGGATTTTTTAAAAATTTGTAAATTATTTATAAATATCGAAAACTATCTAAAACTTTATTTTATTGCATATTTCGATGATGCAAGGCTTTACCAATAATTTTCTGAAAATCACGAATTTTTAAATAAAATATGCCTAAATATAAGCTACTTCAAAAATATTAAATTTCGCTTACTTTTCTGAAAAATTCAATTGCAGCAGCAATTCTTTTAAAAGTGTGAGAAGTTATGTATTTTAGCTAAAAAATGAGATTTGTGAGAAAACGTTCAAACAGCTCTAAATCGTCGAAATATGCAAAAATGCTATTTTACCACGTTTTTCTGATTTTTTTAATGTTTAATATATTTTTAAAAAAATATGATATATTAAAAAAATAATATATAATAAGGGACATTAATTGGGATTTTTTAAAAACGTAAAATATTTTTAAAAAAAAATTGAAAAACAATCTAAAACGCTATTTTAATTCATATTTCGATTATTCAAGGATTTCCCAATCATTTTCTTAAAAAACATGAATATTTTACCTAAAATATGCCTAAAAATAAGTTACTTCAAAAAATATTAAATTTCACTTATTTTCCCTTAAAATTCATTTACAGCAGCAAGTCTTATTAAAAGTGTGAAAAGTTAAGTATTTGTCAGAAAAGCTGGGAGGGGATGTTACGCAGTGTGCTGCAGTAAAATATTTTATAAAAATAATGCTTCATAGTTCCGGGATTCTACTGAAACGAGACTCGAATTATTCCTGGTCAGGGAGAGTGGCCAGGAAAGGAGCAGATGAGGTGTTGGGGTGTTAGTAAGAGACGAGTGGTGACGCTGAAGTCATCATGTTTGGGTGGTAGTGTGAGTAGGTAATTTTGGTAATTTTTTTAGGGTATACTATAATTTAGATAGGGTGTAAATGCTCTCGTGTCTTTTAAGGCCCTAGGGAGTGCAAGGGTCTGTTTTGGAGAGTATTTAACGTTTTAACTAGGCTAAGTAGCCTGCAGATAGGAAGGGGTGTTGTCATGGAGCCTCCCTGTTCTTTTATTCACTAGTAGCAGTGTGCTAGTGAGCTAATGTGAACTGTTTTTTTGTAGTAGGCTATAAATTGAATATAAGTTACTTTAACATATAGATATATTTTTGTATAGGTGAGTTTTAATGTCCTTCCTCGTATAATAATTAATATTGATTAACATACGAGTGCATGCTGGCCCTAGAGTTGCTGTATTTTTTTAAGAGTAATTTTAATGCCCCTAGACAGCAGTTTGAGCAGCCATTTAGGAACCAGGACCTTTTTATTTAAGTTACTCTAGAGGAGTACAGGATGGTTGTTGAAATGCTCTAGAAGAGTACAGGATGATACCCATGCCACATAAAAATTAAATAATGAAAATCTTAATATTACTGATTGCGAAAAGGATTTAGGAGTTCCGGTTGGAGTGCATAAGTGTTCTCAATAAAGCTAACAGAATCCTTAGCTTCATATCAAGAAGTATAAATAATAGAAGTCCTCAGGTTGTTCTTCAACTCTATATATCTCTGGTTAGGCCTCATTTAGATTATGCTGCACAGTTCTGGTCACCATATTGCAGAATGGATATAAATGCTCTGAAAACGTACAGAGGAGGATAGACTGAGGGCCCTGAAACTGCACTTCTAGAAAGGCGTAGAATTAGGGGGATATGATTGAGGTGTATAAACGGAAAACAAGAATGAATAAAGGGGATGTAAATAGCATGCTAAAAATATATAGCCTAGACAGGACTCGCAGCAATGGATTTAAGTTGGAAAAAATTCAGATTCATTAAGTGATATGGAAAGCACTGGTTTGCTAATAGAGTTGTGGATGAGTGGAAGAAACTCCCGAGTACCGTCATAGAAGCTAAGACGTTGTGTAGTTTTAAAATAGGTTAGATAAATACATGAGTGGGTGTGGGTGACCAGCTTGTGATACTAGATCAGTTGCCATGCTTCTTCCTTAAGAAATTAGACCTTACCTGACCACCTTAAGACATTGCATGGACCAGAAGGTCTGCTGCAGTGTTCCTTCTTTCTTATGTTCTTATGATTGTTATAGTGCTCTGTGAAAGGTCAGGATGGGTGTTGGAGTGCTCTGTGAGTACATGAGTGCTATGCGAGAGTTCAGGATGGGTATTGGAGTGCTCTTGGAGAGTACAGGATGAGTGCTGGGGTGCTGTAAAAAGTATAGGATGGATAACAAAAAAGGCCAATACCGTGACTGGAACAATACACACACAACCCGCACATATAAAAGAGAGGAGCTTACGACGACGTTTCGGCCCGACTTGGACCATTTACAAAGTCAGACTAACACACAGAATGAATGAATGAATAAGTACAGGTAAGATCCCAATGGGATGAGAGGGAAGACGGTACAGACGAAGAATAGCGCTGGAGAGATCTTTTAGTCGTAGAAATAGAGCCAGGGCTTAACCCAGCAGCTAAGGCGATCGTGGGCAGACTTGGAACAGGAATAGCAGGCTCTCTGTTGATGAGACTTCTGTGGGGTGAGCGGGGAGGACGGGACAGGTGAAGATTACCGCTAGAGAGGAGTGTAGAAGTTGAGCCAGGGGTTAACCCAGCAGCTAAGGCTAAAGTGGGTCAGAGGGGCGAACAGCTCAAGGTATCTGACATAGAATCAAAGGTTATTTGTAAATAGGGTTAGGAGCAGGATCATACAAGGAATAGAAAAGGTTGTGTTGGTTTGTGGGCTACGAATGTCTTCGTCAAGGAGAGAGGTCCAGTAGTCATGTCGTGTCTCAAGTTTGTCTATCTGTCTGTCACTGAGAGTCTTCCAGTACAGATTCAGCGCAGGGATGTCTAACTGGGTATGGAGAGACTCGTTGTAGCGAAGTCTTCCCATCTGACATCAAGCACCCAGTGCAGAGCCTTTTTTTGGACACGCTGCAGTTTAAGTAAGTTTGTTTTGGCTGCAGAAGAGGGGCTAGAGGAGAGTAAGTTATCAGAGGGCGTATTAGGGATTTATAGAGGTGTAG